>CAKALU010062181.1:9180-39821 GCA_916700995.1 Hozukius guyotensis
TAATCACGCCTTCATTACTTCGATCTAAACTGTCAAGCCCCCGTAAAACTAAACTAAAACGTAGATTTATATAAATTATATAAATCTATATAAATTTATATAATTTATATAATTATATAAAAAAATGTATATAAATTATATAAATCTAAGTTTTAGTTTAGTTTTACGTTTTAACTTTTTTCAATCATATTTGCTCCAATCTCGCCTACTTCAGCTTTAAAGTACCAAACATTAAAGTACACATTATGCAGAATAATGTATATTATTGGATTATACTTATTGATGCATTAATGTGTTTATCACTTTAATGTTGCAGGTGGTACTGCTGGGTAGTTTAATCTATAATAATACTTCATTTATTCGTTGATTGTATTTTGTATTAACAATCGGAATCTGTAAAGTAACTAAAGTTATTAAATCAATGTAGTGGAGTAAAAAGTACAATATTTCCCTCTGAGATGTAGTGGAGTAGAAGTAGAAAGTATCAGAACATGGAAATACGTAAAGTAAGTAAAGTACAGCTGGGGCTCCACAGCGAGAAATGTTATCGTCTCTGAACAAAACCCCAGTGTCTCCCCTGTTCCTCCCCTGTCGGGAGGCTGAAGCAGGAAAAGCCAACACTAGGATCAGCAGTGATTCATGGAGAGACCTTCGTCTGGTCAGCTAACATTACTGCCAAGCAGGTGAAATATAGAGTGATATTGTGGTTTTAGCTGACGTGTGTCGCCTCACTGTTTTGAGCGATGCTCGTTCATGTCTATGTAGAGTGAGAAAGCGCGACCCCGAGCAACAGGACACTGACTTTCGTTGACTTAACGTCCACAGGTGTCGCTGTTAACAAACAATTCTGATTCTTACAAACAGTCCCTTTAACTGAAAAGTAGTAATGTGCTTTTGATACCTTTTTTTCATTAAATCATACCAGGATGTTTGCTGAAATTGATTGGATGTGGCACAGCCCTACCTAGAAAAATTTCCACCAGCCGCCACTGATTATATATATATATCTTACTTCTCTTGTAACCGGTTAATAAAGACTTTTCTTTTTTCTGTTTGACTGACTTTGACTTTAACCAATCAGGGGTCGTGTTCACTCGCTCGTGACGGTGACAGCCAATGAAAAGCCCCACTCATAGAAGTGGGCGGGTCTTGTTCTAGCAGCTGGTGGGTCTGATGAGAGGGTCTGGAGTAGAGAGAGGTAGAGAGCTGTAGAGAGGTTGTTCTGTTGATGGAGGAAACAACAACAACAACCAGCTAGTCATCATGAGGGGCCCTGAAACACTGATCTGGACCGCTCTGCTCATCCACAAGGTGAGACACAAGGAGTATCTCTTCATAAACTGTTAAACCAGCAAGTTTAACTTCACGTGGCTGACAAACACAGACCGTATTTATACCAGCCGTTATTCTACCGTTGATCACTAGCTGCGATGCTAATGACTGTTAGCTTTGATGCTAATGACTGTTAGCTTTGATGCTAATGACTGTTAGCTTGGATGCTAATGACTGTTAGCTTGGATGCTAATGACTGTTAGCTTGGATGCTAATGACTGTTAGCTTGACTGTTAGCTTGGATGCTAATGACTGTTAGCTTGGATGCTAATGACTGTTGGCTTGGATTCTAGGACCGTTAGCTTGCGGAGATCACAGTGTGGACAACATGTTATTAAACTGTAACATGCTGTTATACTGAGAGGTGTTCATAGTATTTTGTCCAAACCATTTATATCAGTGAGGGTAGACTATTCTATAATTCAACAGCACCTCACACTACAGTGTATACTAATATACAGTGTGTACAGTGGCGTTTTATGTGGATTATTGTTAAAAATGGTGGGGCAACAACTACTAAACCCATCCAGAAAATTACACAATTTGACATAATGCGTCATTTCCCACAGAGTTTATCACAGGTGACAGTGAGTTGGACACCTACCTGTTCTCCTGAAGGTGCTGTTAACACTGCTCAGTTCACCCGTTTGGATACATTTAGACAGTTTTTTTCTGCTTTCATGTTTGTTAATCCTCTCAGAAAGATGCTTGAGATCCTGAAAGTCTGGAATCAGGATTTTATCCGAATAAAACACACACACACACGGGAAGCAAAAGAAACGTCTCTCTGACTAATTAGACGTTAGCCATTTTGTCCACGTTAAAAATGATTATTTTTTGGTTTATAACGTTTATATCCCTCGGCTGGTGGGCACCGAGGTGTTTCAACTCAAGTTTTTCTTCAAAAGCCAGACTTTCAAATGGGTGCTGTAGATAATAATAAACTACACTGCAGTTACTAACTTCTTTAAAAACAAATGATAACTTCTTACAAATACCAGCAAATGACTTCAACAGTAATTGGCGAACAGCCAATCAAATTTCAGCTAGGCAACAGGCAATCAGCCACTGCGCATGCGCATTGTTGTTTCCATTATATTTATTTCTAAGTTACTCAGTACCATTAAAACCTCTCTTGTTTCTGCTGTCAGCAGGTCACTCTGAGTGTGTGTGTATATATATATATATATATACACAAAATAAATATATATATATATATATATACACAAAATAAATATATATATATATATATATATATAATGGCAAATATTTAATCATACATTAAATAAAGACAAAAGACAGTTCCCTTAATTTAAGAGTTTCATTATTAGTTTGACCTTAAGCATGCTCATAAAAAGGCGACTCTATTGCACATGTTTGCAGGGCAGAAACCTCAGCTTGTTTTTTTTCTGTGTTTAGAAGTATACACTAGGGATGCACCGATCCCACTTTTTCAGTCTTGATACCGATAGCGATACCTAGGCTTTAGGTATCGGCCGATACCGAGTACCGATTTGATACCAGTCTTTAATTAATAAGCTGCATGTCTAATTGTGTGGAAGTGACTGGGATCATTCTGTTATGTGTAAAGAAACATCAGGCTTGACTTAAATATTCCTTTCCTAACTTTGTAAAACTAAATGTAACAAATAAATACATAGATAACATAACATAAATTTCAAAAATCTAAATAATACAACACGGCAAAAAAACTTAAATTAACAGGAATTATAATTCAACTGTAAACATTTTTAAAGCTGCAACATATTGGTAAAAATTTAAACAGGAATTAAAATTCCACTATATAATGTATATAGTATATAAACATGGAATTTAATTCAATAGATCGGCCCCATTGTCACCGATACCTGATCCAGCTATTTGAGTCAGTATTACCCCGTCATCCAATCCAGTATCGGTATTGGTGCATCCCTAGTATACATCATACTCTTTGAGCAATACTTAATCTTTTACCTTGTGACAGGACTTCTGGTGAAACAGCAACAACAGTCCATGTGCGGCTGGAAATAATGTTAAAAAACTCAAAGTTACAAACATTTCATGGACATGTGGAGTGATACAGACATTGTTGTGATGTTGACAGGTGGTGGGAGAGTACGGCATGGCCCATTTCAGTGACGAGGGCAAGAGCAAAGGGAAGGATTACTGCATATTCTTCAACTCACAGTGGGCACGTCTACCTCAGGACCTCAACAAGGCAGTAAGTCATGAGTGAGCAACAAGAGGTGTAAGCAATGATAATAATGACACTTAAAAAAATGACTCAAAGTGCTTCACAGCCACACAGAACAGTGGAGATCAACTGCAGTTTGTACTAGTAGGTGAAGGTAATCTTTCAGGAAGCCTCGTACAGGATGCTGAAATCTGATCTCCACTCTTAGTGCCTGTTAGGACTCTGGCAGCTGCTTTATGAACCAACTGCAAATATTGAAGATCTTTATTACTGATATCAGAACATAATGAGTTACAGTAATCCACTCTGAAGGAAATAATTCACTCATTCAAGAAGCCTTTCTTTCTCTGGAAACAATAATTATATTCAGCCAATTATTTTTATCAAATAATTTTTTTTCTATTTACATTAAGTGTTAAAAGATTGTCCTGCAGCTCTGGTTAACACTGCAAACCTTTTGTCTTGAAGTCACGTCTTCAGATCTATGACCTGACAACATCGGTCCTGTGCTCGCCCTCTGACGTCCCGGAGGGAGGCTTCCCGAATCGCATCCCCATGGTGATGAGAGGCAACTGCACTTTCTACGAAAAGGTCCGACTGGCCCAGATTAACGGCGCCAAAGGCCTGCTCATTGTCAGCAAGGACAGACTGGTAACTCTGCTTATACCTATATCTTGAAGGACCAGTGTGTAACAATTAGGGGGACCTTGTGGCAGAAATGGAATATAATATTAGTAAGTATGTTTTCTTTAGTGTATAATCACTTGAAAATAAGAGTTGTGTTTTCGTTACCTCTTCACAGCCGTTTATATCTACATAGGGAGCGGGGTAATCTCCGATGAGTCAGCCATGTTGCACCGCCATGTTTCTACAGTAGCTCAGAACGGACAAACCAAACACTGTTAACTTTTCCTGCTTGGGCCGAAGTCTATAACATTACTCGCTCCCGTCGCCACCACTCCCTCTGTCTCTTGCTTCACCACTCACATCCCACGTACACACACACTCTAAGCACGCTACTCTTACAACAAATGGCTGTAGAGAGGGCCTTTCGCGTTGGCCACCGTAGTTCCCCTACAGGCTTGGCACACGGGAGACGTTGTAATCTGCAACCTCACCGCTAGATACCACCAGATCCTACACACTGTTCCTTTAAGGCCGTTGCATGTATTTATTGTGAATCAAGATTAAATTGATTTTGGCACTTCAGTAAATAGAAATGTGTGTTTCTGTTTGTTTTTATTTTAAATTACAGACACCTCCAGCAGGAAACAAGACTCAGTATGAGGAGATTGACATTCCTGTAGCACTGCTCAGCTACTCTGATTTGCTGGACATAGGCAAGGTGAGAAGCCATCCATCCACTAGCCATTGAAACAGTAGACAAACAAACCTTTGGCTACCTGTTCGGTTCTACTGAATCAGTTAATTCACGCTAAACATTTTACAGTCTGACAGCAGAGGCAGCCAAATGTAAAATAATGCGATGAAAATCTACTAGCGAAAAGTATTTAATGCACCGATTTAACAAAATCTTTAGCCTTAACATAATGTTGTCTCCAACTCCTGCAGAAATTTGGTGAAGGAAGACAGGTCGCCATGTACGCACCCAATGAGCCGGTGTTGGACTACAACATGGTGATCATCTTCTTGATGGCAGTAGGAACAGTCGCCATCGGCGGTTACTGGGCCGGCAGCAGAGACAGCAAGAAGTAAGTGGACACGATGGAGATAAACCTGACATTTAATGTGAGTCATCATCACTACATGATTTTGAATACTTAGTTGGGTTTGAGTGTTACAATATGAAATAACTCTACATTATGTGCAGGTCATTACAGGCAGAAATGGAGGATACATTATTAAATTAAAGCTTTTTATTTTCAGGTTTAAAATTATTGTTTTTAATCCGAACAAAAGTAGTTTAAGTCTTTTAAAGGAACAGTGTGTAACATTTTTGGGGATCTACTGGCAGAAATGGAATATTATATTCATAACTATGTTTTCATTGGTGTATAATCACCTGAAATAAGAATTCTTGTGTTTTCGTTAGCTTAGAATGAGTCCTTCATATCTACATAGGGAGCAGGTCCTCTTCACAGAGTCCGCCATGTTGCTCCGCCATGTTTCTACAGTAGCACAGAACAGACAAACCAAACACTGAGTCTAGAGAGAGCCTTCCACATGTTTGTTACCCGAGGGCCACCGTATTTCTCCGACACGCTTGTGAAACTGCGGTAACGTGACCCGCAGAGTGTAAAACCGTGGTTCCGCCAGCCACATTCTGACTTCCGTTGCTCCTAAAGTAGTGTTATTATGGTAAGGATGGCCTCTGAGCAAGGCAAACAGCACTACCGCGGTTTTGCACTCTACGCCGCGAATCATTACCACAGTCTTGGAAAGGGAGGAGTGAGCGGAGGGGTACTCAGTTGGCTGCAATCTGCAACCACACCACGACACACTGTCCCTTTAAGTCTTTTAAGGGACAAAAATTTAAGTTGATTGTCAGTGATGATGCTGATTGTAATGTACAGCTTACCGGACCGCTACATAACATTATTACAGGACCCAAAGTTCCCTTCTGCCTGTGCATACTGTGCTTTTAGTTCCGACTGCTATATTTAAATTAAAGTTAATTTATCAGGGGAGTCGTCTCCGGGGGAAATTAGTCACCGTTTTCTTGGCAGAGAACTACAAGCTTATGATTGCTCAGTCTTTTCTCTTAGAGGAGCGCGTGTTCCCAGATCAAGCAGTCTGCATTGTACCGCTGCAACTCCACTAAAGGGCAGTGTTGTTTATTTGAGTGACTCATCGGCTTGAGCCAATCGGAGTCAGTCCTTCCGGACGGAGTTGCCAAGGTGACGGAGGGCGCAGCCAGACGGGGTCTCTGACGCACAGGGAAAAAAAACCATTTTGGAATATGAGTGTTTTGAACTTGGGAAGGAAGTGAGTCCCAGCCAGGCAGACAAATGATGGTAAACATTGCCTGTGGACAGTGGGATGATCATCCTGGCTGCTTTTGCAAGTCACCAACCGCCACTGCATACTGTTTAATAAAAAGACAAAACCCCCAAGAGACTGGCTAACTGCATCGCCCCTAGCCTATTTTGCTTAATAAGCTGGCACAAGCAGATGCACAGATACTGATCATTAGTCTCAAGAGTTATTAAAACTTTCAAAACAAACCTTCTCAGGTCAGCATGCCTCTCTGATGTTCGTTCCTCCTCCCGCAGACGCTACATGAAGCACAAGCGGGACGACGGTGCGGAAAAGCAGGACGAGGAGACCGTGGACGTCACCCCCATCATGATCTGTGTGTTCGTGGCCACGTGCTGCAGCATGCTGGTGCTACTTTACCTTTTCTATGACAGCCTGGGTACGACGCCAACAAACACACACATCAGTGATCTGAACACACATAATATAACCCTCAATATGCTGATCAAAGATAGTCTTTGGTCAGATTTATGTGACCAGTAGATTAATAGTGTTTCCAGTCCTGTCTGTCCAGTATTTATTGCTGTGCCCAAAGCCAGTCTGTATTTTTCCCTCACTCATTGTGGTCTGGCATGACTCAATGAGGCATTTGCTTGGGATACAGGCTGTGAAGAAGAATATGGTCAACAATGTTTTCCTTGTGTGACAAATAACCTCAACTTTCAACTGCATCTCGCAGGCTTAGTTTAGGTTAACTTTGACTGATACAGTGCAGCTTCTGACACCTGATTATATAAGCGCACCACTTACTAGGCTCTTATATGACTTTTCTTCTCATTTTAAACTGGATACATGTTTGAAACACTGTCAAATTTCTCCGTATGAGTCGTCCCCTGATACTAAAATATATTTAAAGTAAGAAGGAAGGTTGCTGCAGAATTGTGCTTTATTTTGCAACTACAATGCCTCGTTTAAATCATAGTTGACTTAAGGGCTGCAACTAACCATTTTCATTGTCGATTAATCTGTCGATTATTTTCTCGATTAATCGATTAGTTCTTTGGTCTATAAAATGTCAGAAAATGGTAAAAAAAATGTTGATCAGTGTTTCCTAAAGCCCAAGATGACGTCCTCAAATGTCTTGTTTTGTCCACAACGCAAAGATATTCAGTTTACTGTCATAGAGGAGTAAAGTAACTAGAAAATATTCACATTTAAGAAGCTGGAATCAGAGAATTTAGACTCTTTTTTTTCTTAAAAAATTACTCAAACCGATTAATTGATTATCAAAATAGTTGACAACTAATCAATTATTCATTGCAGCTCTAGTTGATTTAGATGTAGGGTTCTTGAGAATTAGCATGTCATCACTGCCCATATATGAATATAAATATGGTTTTCAGCAGCTGAGAAGCGGGATGTAGCCAATCTGAGCAAATCTTTGATAACAAAGTGAGTTAATAATTCCTCCATTTAGCTCAAACTCAAGAAGCTACAGCAGATACTTTATCATCACTTCCTCTAGCAGAGCTGCTCAGCGTCCAGCTTTACAAGGCTGTGGATGCAGTTTACAGATCTGAATGTGTGAACCTCTTGAGTGCTGAAAAAGAGCTTAATGGCTCAGATAACACTTCACTGATGAACCGATTTTAAAAACTGGCAAGCTGCTGCTAGACAGCGTAGCGTCTTCCATCGACCCGCACATTAAATACTGGACACACAGCGGGGAAACTGGTACCACTAATCAGATATTTAAACTTTGTCAAAGAGCAAAACACCAAAAAAAAGTTTATTTCCTCAGTAGATTATGAGTCAATATCATGTGATAATAAATCTACTCCACTGTTTCCTCACCGTCTAGCCATCTGGGTCATAGCCATCTTCTGTGTGGCCTCCTCTGTCGGCCTCCACAGCTGTCTATGGCCTTTTGTCAGGAGACTTCCTTTCTGCAAGTGCAGGTGAGACTGTTCACATCAACACGGTTTCATAATGTTAGCTGAACCCAAAAAGTCTATAGTCATATTTTTTTCCTATATGTCTGTTATTCACTTTACCTATTATATATACCTTCAAATGATGTAGTTAAAGATAGAGATGTGGCCTCAAGGTATAATTTTAGGTATATAATTATTGCAAGTGAATGGTTAAGCTGAAAAAAACCTGAACCCTGTTGATAGATGTCTTAATTATGGTTTTATTGATTGACTTGCGGACCATCTTATGATCACAGGATCCCGGAGAACAACTTGCCATACTTGCACAAACGGCCACAGATCCGCATGTTGCTGTTGTCGGCCGTTTGCATCAGTATCAGCGTCACCTGGATGGTGTTTCGCAACGAAGACCAGTAAGTGAAAAGAGAAAAGTGTCAAAATTAGTCGCGTGCATAGCGAAAACAGGTTGTTTACATGTTACTGTGTAATTTTGATCTCATCATCTCTGAGTTAGCTTTATGAAACCGACCCTGAAACCTACAATACAAAAAGAAAAAAATATTTATCTGATCCATGATTTGACATTAACACTTACCAATAATGAGAAGACAGCAGGAGGAGAATCCTTTTTAAAGTGTGTGTTAGTCCTTCATCATTTACAAAAGTGTTTACTATCCTGGCAGAAATATTGAAATACACAAAGCATATAGAGACAACAGTGTTATCAATTGGGCTGCATATGCACTAAAATTAATTAGATTTATATTTAAAAAGAAGAATTTGGACTCACATGTACTCCATTGTGGCTGTTGATTGCTTGTTGTGTGTCGGGTGACATAATGGTAGGATTTTTCTGTCTGTGTGTGATAACATGGTGGAGGTACATTATATGATGGTGATGATGATGGTGATGATGGTGTTGGCAGACTCGCAAGTCTTCTTGTGTATCCTCCAGGTGGGCGTGGGTGTTACAGGACGCCCTGGGGATCGCCTTCTGTCTCTACATGCTCAAAACAGTCAGACTCCCCACATTTAAGGTGGGTCAGCACTCATAAATATAAACTATAACATTGTGGAAAGTGTTTTTTTTTTATGTTTTATTTGTTTTGAATAATAAATGTTAGCCGTAAACTCACCTGATGTATTTTTCTGCTCTGCAGGCTTGCACCTTATTACTGTCGGTCCTTTTTGTCTACGATGTTTTCTTCGTATTTATTACACCCTTCTTTACAAAGGTATGTTTTCATTCAAGGCTATTCAGATGTCTACGTTCTCTGTTAATGTGCGTCATACTTACGTAAGCCGTGGCCTTTTCTCCACAGAGTGGGGAAAGTATAATGGGGGAGGTCGCAGCTGGTCCCTCTGATTCCTCCACGCATGAAAAGGTATGACTTCCTTTAGGCGAGTGACGTTTGCTCCTCTTAGCTCAGAGGAAAAGTAGCCGATAGTAACACTAATGTTTGTGTTTCCTCCAGCTCCCCATGGTGCTCAAAGTGCCGAGGTTAAACTTCTCTCCCCTGGCTCTTTGCGACCGGCCCTTCTCCCTCCTGGGCTTCGGTGATATCTTAGTACCAGGTAATTAACTGTGTCATCCTGCCACAAGGAACGCAAACTCATTAAAGCTCATCGTGTGGTTTATTTTACGGTCACAACCAGGAAATTATTTAACCAACAATGGCCACAGTCAGCCTATTTAGACGTTCCTTGGAGCAGAACACGTTGGTGTGGTTGCCAGCTGTGTAAACACAGAACTACTCAAGACCCACACATTTCATGGCTGCATCTATATAATTACAAGGTTTTAGTTCTCACAAATTCTTAACTGCACAATAATGTGTTTTCTCTTATTTCTTTGTGAAACGGTTAATTTAACGTATCTGGTGTACTAGGAAATATCCAGTGTCAAGACCAGATATTGTAAAGTGCAGGAAAACACTCAAATAATTCATATTTTGACTTGTTAATAGATCTTAATGCCTCTTTGTTGTTGTTTTTCTGTCAGGTCTGCTGGTGGCGTACTGTCACAGGTTTGACATTTTAACACAATCCTCCAGGATCTACTTTGTGGCCTGTACGATCGGTATGTACAATATATGGACGGGAGGTTGGGGGGAGCTTATGAGGGTTGTAATTGGTGAAATGTTGCTGTAGTATTATGATAAGCCCCATTCGTACGGGATTAACGGTACATGTGGGAAATAAAATATTCACCGTGCTCCTCTGTAATTTAGCCCATTGGTCTGGATGACATTTTAACCATTGTGAAATTACAGGACTGGATTGTGCAGGACTAGCCAATAGAGAATACCACTACCTATATGTAGCTGACATTATAACAGCCTATTTAATGAGCTCTCCTGATGGCTTTACATATTTATGTTGTGATCTTGTTTCCCAATTATGTTGTTGGTAACTATGTCTTTCAGATTAGCAAAACAATTTTTTGATGTCCGCCATTTTCTCCCGGTCTGAAAAGTGAAGCCAATGCTGAAGTGCCTTAAACCTGCATTCTTTCTAATAGCCAGTAGGGGGCAACTCCTCTGGTTGCAAAAAGAAGTCTGATTGTAAAGAAGTCTATGAAAAATGAGCCTACTTCTCACTTGATTTATTACCTCAGTAAACATTGTAAACATGAGTTTATGGTATCAATCGCTAGTTTCAAGTCTTCTTCAATACAGCATGATGTTCATTTAGTAATTTATGGTCCCATTTAGAGTCAAATAGACGATAAAGCAGGGTATGCTTTAGGACGGGGCTGCCTTGTGATTGACAGGTCGCTACCACGGCGGTGTCCGGTCTGGGTGTTGTCCGTGTTTTCGTCCTAGAGCTTTAACCCTTTCACAGTGAATGAAAGTTAATTGAAACATTTTGGTCGCCTAAAAAGGACGTATTCAGCGTTCGGTTGTACTTAGCTCTACCCTCTCGTGTCACTTCTGGTTGCAAAAAAACAAGATGGCGACGGACAAAAAACAAGTTGGTGACGGCCAAAATGCCGAACTCAAGGCTTCAGAACCGTAGTCCACAAACCAATAAGTAACATCACGGTGACTACGTCCACTTCTTACAGTATATACAGTCTATGATTTTCCCACAAAAGTCAAATTTCACACCGATTTAAAAGAAGAAGAATTAAGTAGTAGGGCAAGCAGCGCTTCCTGCAGAAAAAACTGCAGATCCCCTTTATAATACAAGGATGTAGTTCCGGACAAGATTTAAATTACAAGAGGAAACAGTAGGTAATTGCGGCTGTAATTATCACTTAATTAAAGATGACTAATTACCCACATACGCGCTCTAAAGGGGATTAAAATCACTGACCAGGGCAGGTAGTGTTAATCACCCCACCACCCCTAGAGACAGAAATTCAGTCTGAATGGTACTTAAGAGTGAAAACGTGGTTTATCTGAAGTGTTGGCTGGACATGACCGAACTTTAAAGATGTTGACTTTGTGTCTGCTCTCTCTCTCTCTCCTGTCAGCTTACGGCATCGGCCTGCTGATCACCTTCGTGGCCCTGGCCATGATGCAGATGGGTCAGCCGGCTTTGCTCTACCTGGTGCCTTGCACTCTGCTCACCAGCCTCACTGTAGCGCTGTGGCGCAGGGAGTTGCCCCAGTTCTGGACTGGAAGTGGATTTGTGGTGAATACCAGTTTGATATGACCGCCTACTGCCGAAGAACAAAACAAAACAATCGACAAAAGACAAAAAAAAATCTAGTGTAAAATAACATGCAGAATAAAGTAGAATCTTAAGTTGAGTAACCCCTTTAAATAATTCCATCCGTTCCAACTGCCTCTTTCTGTTTTACTGTCCACCCTTCCCTCCCCTTCCTCCCATTGCTGCTTTATGTTACTGTGGGTGTGCTCTAGTCTGCTGCTGAGGGCTCAGCTGTCTGTGAATGTCACTGCAGGTACTCTATCTGGGCTTTGCTACTTTACACTCACCATTAAAACTTATTCATGTTACTTAAGGTTCCTTTTTTTGTGTTTTTTCCCTTAAAAGTAGTTGTTTTAGTATTTCAGCGTACACACATCTGTAATAGACTAGTGGTTAACAACTAATGACGCTATTATTAGTGGTGATTATTTAGATTAGCTCATGTTATTCCTTAAATAGTTAGCATGTTAGCTGTGTGGTTTAGAATCTTTAATATGCTTCCCCTTTCTTTATGCATATCTGGGACTTTTTACCTCTGCTTACAGGAATACCTCTGACAACATTTAATTGGGGTTTAATGGGGATGTGATAAAAAACAAAAACATTTAGCTTCACATCTACCTGACAGAGGAATGACTGTACATTCTTTGGTTTTGTTTGTCCTATCTGTTCTGTCTTCTGTTACCATTACATTTAGTTTTCTGCTCCACACAATTCAGCAATCTTATATAGACACTGTTTTTGTCCCCTGCAGCCTCCCATAATGCTCGCACCGATCAACTGTACACAAACTGCAGCGCCGCCGTCGACAGAGGATCACTTGAATAAACCGGAGCCACAAACCACAGAAGAAGATTCACCTCATTACCCGCCTCAGGAAACGCCCCCCGTCGGGAAAGATGAAGAGGAAAACAAATCTAACTGAAAGGATGTCTAGTACGGCATTTTACATTTCACTTCATGTTTTTATTTGTTGTTGTTTTTTCTACGTCGTGTCTCAGTCAATGGACATTTTAAGTTCAAACGTTTATTTGCACTTGGTGCGAAGGGAAGAGCAGAGTGGCCGACTCAGCGGAGCGCCAGGATTGGACACACAAGGTTGAGGCATTGAAACCGACAAACATACCCAAGTATAAAACCTGCACAGCAGCCCCGACATCTTCTTCTACTAACAGTCTGAACCACCTCTAAAGGGAATGAGAAGCACAAACTCTTGAACACTAAACACTCCCACGACACTAAGCTGAGGCTCCTAACAGCATTAAAGGCCCAGTCACACCAGCGGTTAAAACGGCAAAATCAATTCATCAATGGAATCACTGCGACTAGTGGATTTGTTCACAGGGGCGAGGTAAATCCATCATAACTTATTAGCGGTATTGTACCGTCCACTTATATTAAACCTCCTCTGATGGAGTATCATATGCTCCACTAAAGAGGAATATTTTGCAGACGGTTATGTAGAACTGCAGCTATTAGCAAAAGAAAATTAACCGACATTTATTTTGATAATCAAATAATAGTTTTAGTCATTTTTTTAAGCCAAAGATATGTAGGATCCAGCTTCTCACTTGTGAGGATGTGAAGCTTTTCTGTCTCATACATGAAAGTAAACTGAATATTCTGGACAAAACAAGATGTCTGCCTGGGCTCTTAAAGAGGACCTATTATGCTTTTGTGCTTTTTCCCTTTCCTTTAGAGCGTTATATCGTTTATTGTGCATGTAAAAGCCCAAAGTCCACGCCAAAGTGAGTTACTGTCCCCCACAGTAACACTGCTCCTAAACTGCCTGAAACGCCTTGATTGAAGTCCTGCCTTTTCTTCCGTAACGTGGTGATGTCACCAAGTAACACATTTGCACAATGTCAGCCTAGCAGCTAGTTTGGCACGCCCTCAAACAAAGCTAGTTAGAGCGGAGTCCGTAGACTTTTGTTTGGTTGACCAATCACAACAGAGTGGGCCAGCTGACCAATCAGTGTTTTTTTACATTAAAGCAGGTAAACATGTTCTAGTAGAAACCCAAAATACAAGTATGCACCTGAAAATAAGCATAATAGGTCCTCTTTAAGATATTATAACATGCATTTTATATTTTCTGACATTTTAGAGACAAAACGATTAATTTATTAATTGGATAATTGCAGATTAATAGATGACAGAAATAATCGTTTGTTGAAACCGTACAGTTATGAGACAAGGAGTCAATGGTACAAATACAAATATTGAATCAAATTCTTATGTACTTCTTCAATAACTCTTTATCAAATGATATGGTGTATGATCCTGAGAACAAAATGCCAGACAGAGTTAACAGCCCAATATAGATAAAATAGAAAAAAGCTTAGAGATCAATTGTGACAGACTAGTGCTAGCGTGTTCTTGGCTGGCTAATGTGTTAGCGGTTAGCTCACCAGCTACAATAGTTTAACAGCTAGCCCTGCAAGTAGTCACCAAATATTTCCCCGTGCAACTTCCTGGTGTGACGGGGCCTTAAAGGTCTCAGTGTGCTTTTGAGAAAGCACGCCAATACACTCACTACATAACAAGCCATTATTGCCGTCTTCATCCCTCCGTTACATTATAAATTAGTGTCACAATATAAAGCAGGGGAGTGTCTCTAAAATACGGTTGTTGACTGAGCCAAAGCTATTAGATATTTGTTTTTTAACTGAAGCATCTGTTGATGTTTTCTCATCTTATTTTTAGTATATTTTATTTTGCATGCTATGGTTTTTTTTAACCCTTTGTATAAAACCAGTGTATAATCTATAGTGCAGACTTTGTATACATTATTGTTGGTGCGACGGTTAAAGTGGCAGTAGGCCGTATATTTTTGGCATCATTGGGCAAAAATTCCATAATAACCTTTCAGCATATTATAATTTAAGTGTTCTGAGAGAAAACTAGACTTCTGCACCTCCTCATGGCTCTGTTTTCAGGCTTTAAAAAAATAGCCCTTGACAGAGGACTTTGACCAATCACAGGTCATTTCATTGAGAGAGCGTTCCTATTGGCTGTGCTCCAGTCATGTGACCGGAACTTGGCGTTCCTTCAACAGATTTTACAATGGCGGCGGCAGCGTCACAAACTTTCTCATTTTACAGCTAAACCGTGCACTACAAGATGATTCTGAAAATATTTGAGGCGAGAAATAGGCATTAATGTAACATTATATTGATTCATATTCGATCAGTGCGGCCTAGTTTGACCGTTTGGTCGGAGTTTTTCAGGTTACCTATTTCATGCACTACTGTCACGATATAGTGATCATTTTATAAAAATAACTTTTTTTTAAAATCATATTTGCTTCAATCTCGCCTACTTCAGCTTTAAAACATTGGCACCGCTGTTTTGTTTCCCTCAAGTAGTTATTCATGTTGTCTTAAGAGTTGGTTTTGGCCTTATTGTGTCCATGTCGGGAGGTAAAGTGTAAACGTTGCTTTATGAGTACTGAACTCTAAATGATGAGGTGCTGCAGTTTAAAGTATTATTAGCAGAGCGAATGACGGGTTTGGTTAACAATGTTCCTAGTTTAGTTTGTACGAAGCATTTGCACAATATTTTTTAATTCATGGGCTGACAGAAGTTGTTGGTTCATGTCTGTATATGATTATATGTATACTCATAAAGGGTTTAAAGAAACTGAAACAAAGGTATCAGTAATATATCCAATATTCATCCTGCTTTTGTTTTAAAAGTCCATTTCTGACCTGAGGGTTTCATCTTAAACACCAGAGGTGTCGGCAATCACTTCACTCTGTACACCAGATGTATTTCTGATTCTCATCATTTTATGATGCCTATTTAATAAGTTCAACATTCCTGTGTAGAAGTTAAGGTCAAATGTAAAAACTTATTTGGTCAGAGGTGAAATGAGAGCAGCTTAGTTGTCAGGATGTGTGTCCTCGCTGATTCAACAGCAGTGTTTTCCAGGACATGAGATTATTCGTTCACCACTAGCTCGTCACCAAGTGGTTTTTAAAGCCTCTGTTGAGGAATACATATAATAAAGAAACATTGTATTTGATATTTGGTGTGTTTTGTTTTTCTTCCACAATATTACATTGGATTAAAGGGATAGTTTGGGTGTTTTGAAGTGGGGTTGTATGAGGTACTTATCCATAGTCAGTGTATTACCTACAGTAGATGACGGTCAGCACGCCCCCAGTTTAGAGAAACAGACAGGTGTTACTGCACAGAACCAAAGCAATGTACGGCTGTGGACGGCAGCAGCAAAATGTATTTTAGCCACCTAAAAGAAAGGCCAGTTTAAGTGTACGTTCTATTTAGAATATATACACCTTGCCGTCAGACCGCCCTTTTCGACGGGGAACTGAAGCAGTTATCTATGCTCTTGCTAAAGCCACCAGACTCCATTGAAAAAACCTGTAAGTTTACCTCGCAGACCACAGGAGTTGCTGGTCTACAGCTGCCTTAATCGGTTAGTTTGTTTGTGTTATTGTGTGACTTTGGTGAATCCGAACTAACCTTTTAAAACACCAAAGTCACACAAAAACACAAACAAACTAACTGATCGAGGCAGCGGTAGATCAGCAAACCATGTTCTGCAAGGTAAAAAAATGTTTTCAATGGAGTCTGGTTGCTTTGGCGAGAGCATAGATAACAGCTTCAGTTCCCTGTTGGAAACAGATTTTATAGCCGTCTGACAGCAAGGTAAACCAGTGAAAATATTCTAAATACAGCGTACACTTTAACGGATATTTACTTTTTTAAGTGGGTCTTTCTTTTAGGTGGCTAAAATACGTTTTGCTGCCGGGCCTGTCCACAGCAGTACAAGGCTTTGCTCTCATGCTGGTACTCCTGTCGGTTTCAACAAACTGGGGGCGTGCCGACCGCCATATACTGTAGGTAATACACTGACTATGGAGAAGTACCTCATACAACCCCACTTCAAAACACCTGAACTATCCCTTTAAAACTCTAGTTTACATGTTTTGAGAGGTGTGTGATTTGTTTGAAAGACTTCTCAACAGCTTCAGTCAGGATGCTGTTGGTGTTAGTTTTTGGATATCTTGAAGCCGAACATAAATCAGCCCCTTGCAGCGGTTTCTGGGTCTGAATGTGTCTTTTCATCGTGGCCCTCCAGCTGTGAAAAATGTCCACTGCTGTTCAGACTCTGCAGAAATGAACAGCAGTCTGACAAAGAGCCTCCTTGTTGCTTCAGCTCAGCTACTCAGAGTTGAGGGCTGTTGCCTACATTTATTATTGGTAGCCCTGGTGGAAATAAAACCTTCATGCTATTGCATTAGTGTCCTGCTTAGATTTTACATCCTTAGGTTCGATCTGAATCTTATAAAGGACAGAACCTGCCAAAATAATAAATAAATAAATAAATGACTCGATAAATAAAAAGCCATTAATTAAACCAAAAGTAATTATAAAAATAAATGTAGGCATTAATTAATTGACAAAATGTGACAAATTTATATTTCTGTTTTAATTGGCTTCTTTATTTATTTATTTATAAATATTACTTCCATCTATCTACTCTTTTAAATTTCCCTCTTATTTATTTATTTCATTTTAATTTATTATTTTATGTATTTATTTATTTAAAAAAATCTATTTAATTTTCCCTTTTATTTATTTATTTTTTCATTCTTATTTATTATTTTAATTCCATCTATTTATTTATTCTTGCATTTATTTTTTATTTATTTTAAATATATTTTTAAATTGATGTATTAGTTTTTAAATTGTATGTATTTTATGTATATAAAGACTCCTGCATAATTTCCCTTTGCATTCCACCTCGACATTACTTCAAGTAGTAAGAAGTCAATCCACCAAAAAATAACAACTCAAAGCTGTCAAGTCAACCATCTTTTTATTCCACAACCCATTAGTTGGGATTTGGTAGTGATCTTAAATGGAACTAAGAGGTCAATCATCAACATAATGTTAAATGTTAAAATGATGCCAGAACATTATTTAACAGCGAATGTCACTCAGAAATAATTATCTTACATTCTCATAAATGCTTCCAGCACCTGTCTGGTTGTAAACTGAAACAACCGCTGTCACTGTCTCCAGTCAGGAAGTGTACGAAACAGCTGACAGTATTTACAAACAAGAACTTCACAGCCAAAATGTAGTTTCTTCCACATACCCGATTAATTCATGATTTGATTACAAGACGAACTGAGGAGCAGGACCACAGTACAAATTTCACGTTTATCTGATTAATCTAGAAATAAAACGTTTGTGCTTGGCACCTCATATCTAAACATACACCGTATTCATCATTCATCAAATTAAAAAGAAAGCTGAAGAGTTAAGACACGAGTGCTAATGGTTAAAGACAACCTACTTTCATTTAAAATAAAAATGATTAAAAAAAAAGAACTTTGGCAATGTCTTTGGCAACAAAAGGTTTCCTAACATCTTCATTTCAAATATCATCTTTCCCAATGTGCAAATGGGCCGAGCTTTTTACATTTTTTGAACCTCTAAAACAAATGTACATATATTTATAAAGCATGTCCATCAGTATTCCTTTTCTTTTTTTTTCATGTTCAGCTAATCTGAACTCAAACAGCTGGTTTATAGTGATAAAATAGCATAATAGTGAGTGTCCTCTTCATGCTGAACACACGTGGACGTCATGAAGTCCTGTCCAATGTCTTTTAACAGCTCCATCAGTATTTCCATGTGTATAAGTCTTTATGATGGACATCCAAACTCCAGTCTGTAGTTTATGATTAAAGGAATATTACCTTCTCTTTGCTCGCTTCGAGAACATCTTTGGGAAAAGGAGGCGGCGCTGGCGGCGGAGCCTCGCTGCTCCTCTTGTAGGTGCTGAAGGACTGAGACGTTTTCACACTGCGGGCAGATCCTGGTGGGTTGAAGGCAGATCCTGGTGGGTTGAAGGCAGATCCTGGTGGGTTGAAGGCACCTGAAGGGACAATGAATGAAAAAATAAATAATGGAGCTACAGTAGGTAGCCTGACAATATAAGACTGCAGTCTCCCCTCCCATCTCTGTACTGCATGCATGATCTTCTCATCCAAGTAGGAGTTATAAGAAATAAGCGTATACACTAGGGCTTTCCAAATTAACGTGACAACGCGCAAATCCATTTTAACGCCACTCATTTCTTTAACGCATTAATGCAATATATGTATATATGATATTGGTGATTGCCATGGAGTAAATTGATGTTTGGTATTTATGCCTTCATATTGCATGTGAGGTATGAAATGTGTGATTGTTGGTTGCATACTTGCAGCCACTTCCTATTTAAGATGGCTTCTCATTGTTACGAATCATTTTTGCCCGATGAAGGTCTAGCACCGAAACATCGCAAATAAATGTACTTTTGCAAGTTAGACTGTGCAGGATTTTGCTTGCAACTCTTGATCTATTCGGCTCTCTCAATCCATGAGAAATATGTCTCTTCAAAAAAACATTGTGAAGTGGCCACTTGTCCTGCGCTGCCTCTGATTTGAATCATAATGTTTTCACCTTTTCATGTTTTTTGGTTGTCAAGCACCTACAACTAACTTGTAGTCACAAACTTCTTCACTCATGTTTGGCAGGTTGCAGATTCTCCACAAGAGGGAGCTGCTCAGTCACTAACCAGTTCTACTCATGACAACCTACAACACCACATAGGAGGGTGAAAAGAGGAGATGTCACGCGTCATATCTTTGAGGTACAACACATGCGCAGTAAAAGCTGGTCTGCACTCGCTGAAATTGAGCCAACAGCAACACACGACCGCAGCTCCAGTTACACTGCGCATGTTTCCTACCCCAGAGCTCCAGACCATGTACCAGTCTCTTTCAATAAGCCTTGACCACATACAGGAGAGGACAGGAATACACCTGCAGATGTAGACATGTTGATGTCGCCACCTAAAGGCATGGAAAGTAATAGCTGCTGCAATTTTAATCTTTGAGCTTCTGCCGTTTTTTTTTTTTTTCATGTTTTACATTTCACACTTGTTTCACCTCTTAGCTAAAATACTATAATTAATCAAAACAGAACATAATTGTGTCACAATAACCTCTCTAAACATGTATGAACGGGGCTCTAATTGATTAAGCTTTTTCAAGACACTTGACCATCAGATGAGTGCTTTAAAGATAGTCACCTCTACAGAGTTAATTATTCAAACAACAAACAACACCACAGTGGGTGGGGAGTGATGTTGATATCCCATATGGGAACAAATCTGATTATGTATAAGGGTGATGTCTTTATGACTGACTGAGTGAGAAGACTTGTCTGTACCTGACTGGTAGATTCTTTGAGGACTGCTGTTCTTTTTGGCTCTCAGACTTCCTCCTTCTTTCCCAGTCACTCGGATGGGCAGCACCTGGTTCACGTCTATAGAGGCTGGATGTAGAAAGACAGGACAGGGTTCAGTGTTGTACAGTAACCATGACAGGGGTGACACCCAAATACTAAACGTTTCGACTACCAATCTCACAGTCGAATCGTCGCAGTGGCAGAAAAATGTGGTAATGAAATAAAGGATCATTCTGATCGGGCTACATGGGGGTGCTGAATGTCTGATTTTACATAGAATTTCTGGATTTCTCCCAGTAAATCATGATATATAGCCTATTTTGGTATAAAAACCAGCAAAATAATACTATTTACACAATAATTGAAAATAACTGTGCTTTCAAACTGTCCTTAGTGTGTGTGAATAAATCACTATCCAAATTTGCAGGACCATCGGAGCAGCATCTTGGCGATAGCCTCAAAAAGTCTAAATAACAACAACAACAACAACAACAACAACATAAGGCTACTAAGAATATCAAGTAAATGTACAGTGGAAGTTGCAGTTTGTACAGAAATAAATGCTGCAGTTCCTCAAGACCAACAGAAACTGTAGAAAAATGGCAGCCGGCTCCGTGAAGAGGACCCGTTCACTATGTAGATATAAACAACTCATTCTAAGGTAACGAAAACACAATTCTTATTTTCAGGTGATTATACACTAAAGAAAACATACTTATTAATATTATATTCCATTTCTGCCAATAGATCCTCCTAAATGTTACATGCTGTTCCTTTAAGGCATTTGAATTTGAAAGCTGATCATTTGCTAGCTGTGGTGCTAACAACTGCTGATAAACAATGTTTCCTAAAAGTTCAGCTGCAGCTAGATGTTTCAAACCAACAAATAACTAAATGTGGCAGTTTTGGTCACTGTCCGCAAACGTTTCTCTCTCTGTGTATATTTAACATCTGCTGATTTCTTTCTGAAGTCTCTTGTACTGTAAATGCATGCTTCATTACACCATTTATAAAACTCTTGAGAAAGAAAATACCCAAAGATTTAAAACTCAGCTTAACTGTTGTACTGAAACATTAGGAGATGATGCTAACAGGCCTGTGTCCTAACCTGCACTGTGCGTTCTCTGGTGGGACCCCTTCGACTTATGGCCTTTCTCCTTTCCCTTGGACAGAGCAGCCAGCTTGGTGGGGATCTGCTGCTGCATGGACGCAGATTTGTGCACCTGGTTGGTGGTGCTGATCAGGTGGACTGGCAGCTCGGGTTTGGCCTGCATGGGGCTGATGCTCTCCCTGCGCGGTGGGACCTTTGGAGGAGTTTCCGAGAAGTTGGAGGTTGTGGGAAAGATGCGGGATTTTGGAGTGAAGGTCCCACCTCCGTTCACGATGCTTCCCCTGAACGACTGGAGACTGGAGAGACTCCAGTACTAGAGAGAGGAAGAGGAAATGCATAACTTAAACTCTGTTAAGGTTCAATTTAGTTCTGATTATCTTGTTTCAGAAGATTTCAAACCACTATTGTTATTCAGACTTTACTGTTCCCTGTGATGGACAGTAATGTAACAATAAAGTTAATAAACATCAGATTCTCATCCTATTCCTCACTTGTGAAGGATCCTCATAGTTTCCTGGGATGCACTTCTTTATTTTCTCCTGCAGCTGCTCTAGACGCTCCCTCTCCTGAATCAGACGCTCCTTGTCTTTGTCTACTGATTTCGTGGACTCCCTCAGCCTTTCCAGGTCCTGCTGGTAGCTTTCCTTCAGCCTCTCCAGCTCAGCCCTCCCATCATTGAGCTTCTCCTCCCACTCTCGGCAGTCCTCCTCCCTCTGCTGCAGCTGGCCCTCCAGAGTCTCGATCTGTATCCTCTGCCGCTCCCTCTCCTTCTCCCAGCGCTGCTGCTCCTCTCGATGCTGGGCCTTTAGCTTGTGCAGGTTGGCGAGTTCCTCCTTCTGCTTCTCCAAGTTGCGCTGCTTCTCCTGCTCGAGCAGCACGCTGTTGTAATGACGGGCGGGCTGCTTGCTCTTGGTCTGAAAAGCGTGCTGCAGCTCAATCTGGCTGTCCTGCTGGGTGATGATTGCCTGCACGTTGACGAATTGAATATAAACATGAGAGTGAAACATATGAAATCTAACATTTCACACAATTTATTATTGTGGTAGAAAACTAATCTCATTCTTCTTTTAAAGCACACATTTAGCTTCACAAATATAGCCAAAAGTAAAACATTAAAAGACACTTACTTCTAAGCTGTACAGCCTCTGCGCGAGCAGTATCACCCTGTCACACACCTACAGAGAAAAATAATAATGCACACAAAAATAATGAGTGACAGATATCAATATTTCTGTATGAATGAATACAGATTGCAAAAGAGGAAAATAATTAAGAAAATAAGTATTGGAAGTAGGGCTGTCAAAGTCAACGCGATAATAGCGCTTTAACGCAAATTCGTTTTAACGCCACTAATTTCTTTAACGCATTAACCCAATTGGAGCATTGTAGCGGGCTCAGTTTCTCTAGATATGTGAATGAAAATGGGTTCTATGGGGACCCACAAGTCTCCCCTTTACACACATACCCACTTCATGATAATCACATGAAGTTTGGGGCAAGTCATAGTCAAGTCAGCACACTGACAAACTGACAGCTGTTGTTGCCTGTTGGGCTTCAGTTTGCCATGTTATGATTTGAGCATATTTTTATGCTAAATGCAGTACCTGTGAGGGTTTCTGGACAATATCTGTCATTGTTTTGTGTAGTTAATTGATTTCCAATAATAAATATAGACAAACATTTGCATAAAGTAGCATATTTGCCCACTCCCATGTTGTATGTAGTATTAAATACTTGACAAATCTTCCTTTAAGGTACATTTTGACTAGATAAAAAATGTGCGATTAATCATGATTAACTACGGACAATCATGCAATTAAATATTTTAATCAATTGACAGCCTTAATTGGAAGGGTTACCTCTGCCTCAGGGAAATGACTGGAGGCTAAACTGGAGTCTGGCGTCTGTGTGTCGTCATCAGCCTTGAAGCAAAATAGCACAAGAAATGTAAGTACTTGATGTTTTATCACCAGATGGAAGTTAAGTTTAGATCCGGTACTTGTATCTCACTCACAGACTGTTCCACGTTCTCAGAACTGTAACCCTCCTGGAGCTGAGGGTCACTAGTGGTGGGACCATCCTCGCTGCCACCTGGCCACTCAGCTGCATCTCCATCTGACAACATGAAATCATACACATCCAAAGTCAATAACCTTCACATATTCAATAGGAGTGGTACGACGACGTGGTAGCACAACCAGTTGTCGGGCAGCGAGTCTCGCGACTGTTTTCACAACTTGTGGGTTACCTTCTTGACACGACCGCTCAGAAGCCATCTTTACCATAATAACACTGCTTTAGGAGCAACGAAATGCATACGGTGGCTGGTGTTTCCACAGTTTTGCACGCTATTATTTACTTCATTAATTAATTTTGATGACTTAATAATCTTGCAAATTTTTTTTTTTTTCTTGTACATTTACGACTTTAATCTTGTTTTTTTTCTCGGAATACTACCCCCCTTCTCCGGCTCCGTAATTATTATTATTCTTTTTTGGCCCTAATTACGCCGTCGTGGAGTAGAGTAACCCAATTTCTGGTGATAACAGTTATTGTACAGGTACAAACAGCAGCAGTCACTAGCTTGTTTTTCAGCTCAGAAGGAATATTTTAAGAAGTTTACAGTATGATTGGTTTTATTGTGAGGAAAACCAATGCAATGAATGTTTACAACAAATATTAAAGTACAGTATTATATACCAAAAGTGACCCATATGTAAACGTCCCTGATGCATGATGAGTTCCAAATAAGGTTTTGTCAAATTCCCCGACTACCTCTATTAAAATGCATGTGTAAATGTCTTGGTATAGATCCTGCAAGATGCACATTAATAAATAAGTAAATAACACATACTTTTCTTAGCCTGTCATTAAATATATTATCCATGTTTTACTGCAACTCATTTAGCTGTCTTCACTGTCAACACTCTAAACATGCATAAAAATAGATAAATGTCACAACCATGTTAGTTTTATGTTGGCTTACTTTTCATGGCGCTTGTAGCAGGATTACTATCAGCCACTCCAAAGGTCTCGGCCCTCCTGAGCTGCTCCCCCTGTGTCTTACTCTCATCCATAAGAAGGTTTGGGTCTTTTATCCTTAAGAAGAGCAGGTTCTGCAGGTTTTCCACTACAGACAACAGAAAAAACAACTCCTTAATCTCATTAAGTGCTCTCTGAGTCACGACTTGGATGTATGGGAAAACAGAGCAGAGTATATTTCACCTTTACGTCTGTGCATATCTCCAGAATTCAAATATGGACTCTGTTATAGCAGGACAAGGTTTTCATAGCAAACCAATGTAGAAATAACTGATGCTGAATATTGCCTCATTATTCCAACTATGACAAACCAGACTGAGGCTGACTCCTGAAAAGAGAGAGTAGAAAGTGAGCGCTTACCCTCATCGATGGCTCCTTTCAGAAGTGTCGCCCCCTGCTGGAGGTCGGTGGCGTCTCCTCGGAGCAGCAGCCCTTTGTGGGGGGTTTCCTGCTCAGTCATCGTCTCGTAGAGAGCAGCAAAGATCTGCTGCTTTTCCATCAGACTTTGCTTTATCTGCTCATCCCTCATCTTTAGAATATCTAAAGAGCAAATGAACAACATGTTTGTCTAGTAAATTCAGTGGAAATGCAGAAAGTACAAGAAATGGATTAGATATTGCTGTCCCTCCTGTAGGGATCACCTGGGCATCTCTTTGGTGGAAAAGATAATTGACTGAATGTGTGTCAAAGTCAACAAATCTCTTCCCATAATCACATTCTTGTGTAAGAAAGAGAACCACCGGCTGTCTTACCTTGAAACTGTTGCAGTCTAGCAGTCAGTTCACGGTATTGCTCCTTTTCTGGATAGCTACATCACACACGTCAAACATTTGACCAGTTATTCATTTTTTAAATATAATTTTTCCCTATAAAAATATTTTCTTTGTTGTGCTTTTGATTTTTCTTTCATGATGGTATCTGTAAGGATGGAAATGTTGGTTGGTCCTTCAGTTAGCCTGTTCAATGCTTAGGTTCTGTAGCAGGGCATCTTAACAAATTTATATTCTCGTGAGTCCCTGAGCTTTCATATTGTGCCATTATCAGGCCAAATTGTCTTCCTATACTCACACTTTGGTCAGTGAAAAGGTATCTCAAAAACGGTCAGATTTGTAGAAGACATTTAAATTGCCATGACATTTTTTGGAGCACATTTATGTTCCAAAGAGAGAGAATCCTTTAAATTTTGGAAACTCAATGATATTTTTGAATATTTGAATCACCTTCATGCCAAAGAAATTTACTACTGATAAAGCTACAAGAATTTAATTGATGGGGCGCCCCGGTAGCTCTGGTAGCCCTGGTGGAGCCGGTGCCCCATGTACCAAGGCTGAGTCTTTACCGCAGCAGTCCGGGGTTTGAATCCGACCCGTGGCCATTAGCTGCATGTCATCCCCTCTCTATCACCCCCTTTTATAACTATTACTATCGAAATAAAAGGCAAAAAAAAGCCATAAATAATCTTAAAAAATAATTATAATTGATTAACATTTGAAGGATGTACTGCCCTAAAACAGAACTCAATTATGATGCTCTTATTTCAGTCACTCAACTAGGTATCAATGCTATTTGCTAGAGATGTAATAAAAACAAAAGATTGGGTTGCACTTCTCAATAAAACTCATTCTACTCTCTTCCAAGAAGTCCTCAACTTACCAGTTCACAGCTTCCCGTATCAGCGTCGTCCATGTGATGCATTCCTCTCTGGAGGGCGTGTGGATCTCGTACATCTCTGGCATGCTAGTGGTGCACGCACAGATAAGGTACATGGCTTTGTCCTCATGAGCCACTTCCCTAACAATCAGCCTTTGAAGGGAGATCACTGCTGGTTTGTTGTCCTGCATGAGCCAGGATAATACAGCAGGTGTTATTATTTTTATTCAAATAATTATCACAATCGGTCCATGTAAGATATGATGAATCTTGATGTAATGACTTAAAGAAAAGAAGTCTGTGTCTTACACTTAGAGGGATAGTTTGGGCCATATGAAGTGGGGTTGTATGAGGCACTTATCTATAGTCAGTGTACATGACAGTCGGCACGCCCCCAGTTTAGAGAAACAGACAGGAGTTACTGAGACTGACGCAAAGTAATGTACTGTGTAATGTAGTAATGGAGTCTGGTTGCTTTGGCGAGAGCATAGATAACGGCTTCATTTCCCGTCGGAAACATAGACTTTATAGCTGTCTCACAGCAAGGTAAACCGGTGAAAATATTCTAAATATAGCGTACACTTAAACGGATATTGATTTTTTTAGATGAGCCTTTCTGTTAGGTGTATAGAATATGTATTGCTGCCGGCCCCGTCCACAGCACTACATTGCTCTGCTCACATACTGGTTTTCTTTGTCTGTTTCTCCAAACTGGGGGCGTGCCAACCGCCATCTACTGTAGGTAATACCCTGACTATGGAGAAGTACCTCATACAACCCCACTTCCAATCTCCCAAACTATCCCTTTAATGTTGCTAATAATATGTAGAGAAACAGTATAAAATGTTTATGTAAAAGTTACAGTATACAGTAGATAGTGACTTTCCAGTTTTCAATCATTTGCTCAAGCGGTCTTAACAAAACTGACTCGCTAATGGGCAGAACTCACCACAGCAGCAAACACAAGCTTCTGATCTTTCTCTTGTAAGAGGAGGATCACGTCTGACAGCAACACAGCATGGATGTCTGCAGAGAGACACAAATGTTGCTCAGCATCAAAACAACACAAGTGCTTGAGGTTTTGACTCAAGCTGCCGTGGAAAATGAACTACAGACATGTTTATCTTGTATGATCTTTGACTGTTAATCTGTGACACTAAAATGTAATGACATAAAAATATGCTGCTATACTGGTTCTCTGAATCTTTCGGCTTTCACAAAAGCAATTTGCCCCAAAGTTGAACTGCATATTAAAACAATTCGGTAATGGAGACGCGTGTTGTTTTTTCCTTGTCGAGGTTAATATGCAAAAGAGTTATTAACTTTATGTCTTGTTCCGCCTTCTTAGACTGTAATAAAAACCACCGTGGGAGCGCTTTGGTAGCCGAGTGGTTACATCACACGTCATATAACTGCAACGCCCCGGGTTCGATTCCAGCCTGGGGACCTTTGTTGCATGTCACACTCTCCCCTGTCTCTCTCCCATTTCTACACTGTCGTCTGTCAAAATAAATAAATAAATAAATAAATAAATAAATTAGGGCTGTCAATCAATTAAAATATTTAATCCTGATTAATCGCATGATTGTCCATGATTAATTGCGATGTGATTAATCACACATTTTTTATCTGTTCAAAATGTACCTTAAAAGGGAGATTTGTCACGTATTTAATACTCTTATCAACATGGGAGTGGGCAAATATGCTGCTTTATGCAAATGTATGTATATATTTATTATTGGAAATCAATTAACAACACAAAACAATGACAAATATTGTCCAGAAGATCAATTGCATTAATGCGTTTAAGAAATTAGTGGTGTTAAAACAAATTTAGGATAACGCGTTATTATCTTGTTAACTTTGAGAGCCCTAAAATAAATGTAATTTAATTATCATCTCTAACGCACAAGGATATAAAACTCTGTTTAATAAACCAGAAAATGCTGTGAACGAGCGATGTTGTCGGGGAGAGTCAGATTCGCCTATGAAAAGGTATTTTCATTTATTTATTTAATTGGTTTATTTAACAGGGACAAGTTAGCTATAGATGGCTAAATTTCATCTGCAGTCCCTGGGCAGGCAAATCCACAAAAGAATTATGGCATCACTCATTTAATTGAAGATTTTTTCCCCTTGCAGTGCATGAAAACAACATTGATCACCAGACTCACTACATTTTCAGCTTTCATTAATGACAAAAAGAATATCTATCACTTTACATAAATACCTGTGAGTAACAGTCAACAGACAAAAACCCACTATGTCACAAACCTTTTTGTCTACCGGGGGACTTCCAGGTGACGGTGCCTTCGTGCAGCAGCGTCCTGTTATCCTGGAGCAGATCCTCCCTGCGGAGCAGCTGGCCATCCTTCAGCCGACCCTGAGATTTTGGTTCCAGACGCAGGCTGATGTCTCTCAGACGAGCGGCTTTCTCGTAATCATTGACTTGATCGTTCACCTGGGAGATGGTGTCTTTAATCAACGCCAAACCCTGTACCAGAGACTTGTACTCGTCTGTGTCAGCTGAAAGGGGGCAGTAAACACATTAATCGACTAGTTTTTATCTATAGATATGAAGACATTTTATACATGGGACCATTCCAGACGGCATTTGCGGTACCAAAGAAGGTCGCCAAATGTATTTCAGTTTGTCGAAGACTGACCATAGACTATAACAACCTTGGCCTAATCCCAATGTCCACACTCACAGACTTTGAGGCGCGTTCCCGCAAAGTCCGTGAGGGTTTAGGGCTGTCCCACTGTCAAATCATCAAGTCCCTTGAGGGCTCTCTCACCGACATTTTGAGCCCTTTATGAACACTTTCCGCAAGTTTGCATTTCTGCAGACTTTGCCTGAGGGCATTACCCACAATTCAAAAATAAAAATAAAAGATAATCAAGGAGGACAACGCATGGGTGTTCAGCCAAGCATATTTAAATTTACACAGAAACATTAACATTAAGGATTTAAGATGGTACATAAACAGATGAACTCAGAGTAGGGCAGTCATTAGACTACATCACACACCTGGTTTATTCATCAACCATTTCTTTTAATTTTGCTTGATGAACTTTAACAAAAAAGTAAAAAACTAAATTGAATTTTTGACAGTTGCCTTTCATCTCGTAAGGCAAGAGCCTGGAAGACGTTCCAATTGGCAGTAAAAAACGTAACATAGAAACCCACAATTGGCATTGTCAAGTTACCGTGAAATGTTGCTGCAAAGTGCCGTCCCATTCTTATTTATACCATTTGAAGCCCTTGGAGCCTCTCACACTCAACCATTTACCAGGTGATGTCAGTCAAGTCCCTGAGGGTTCAGGGCTTAAGGCGTTGGGGGGGGGACATTGGGATTGGGCCTATAAAAACTAGTTGAAGTACATGATAGTGATGAGTGGTGACATTTTACCTTCAGTGTTCTGTATGATTCGCTCCACCAGGACGGGATATTTTGTGATGCGTTGAGTCACCAACAGAAAACATTCAGGGACTCCCAACCTTCGCACCAGGGGCAGCTGACCTATTTTCTGTTCAAAGAAAGGTTTTGTTTTTCAAGACTTGCATCATTCCTGCCATCCACCTCTCAACAGTAAACTGTCTCACGTTAAGCATCAGTCGGTTTTCTTTTTGTTAGCTGCATCATTCTTTGTAGAATGTGTTGTTTGTGAAAAGGCCCATCTCATAGATACTGCTACTGATGCTCCAGGCACGCAATTAATTCACCTAAATTTCTTGTTTTGCCAATTCCAGTGCATTTATACTGTAAAAACACACAACCACAGACCTCACTGTGTCTTAAAGAAAGTCACATCCATGTACATAAGTTGACCAATGAGAGAGGAGTCTCACCCTATTGAGGATCTGCAGCTTCTTGTTGTTCTGCAGCTGCTCTTTGTAGAAACTGATGGTTTCATTGTGATGGCCGCAGAAAACACTGTAACACTCCATCATTCCTTCTCCCAGTTCACCTGAAAACTAACACACGAGGAAAAAAACATTGCATTTATATTTCTTAACAGGATACGCTTTAGTAGTAACAACATTGCATTGAAGCTACTGCCAACGTATGACAGAAAATGTCAAAATATCAAGATTTAGTTTATTTAGGAAGAGGGAATAATGGAGGAATGAGAGGAACGAAGTAGCATTTGGCTGGAGATATACTTTCTGTTAACTACCCGCTCACGTGCGCATGATGCTGCCTCGCGTATCCTGTGTCAGTTAAAGGGACTATTTGTAACTTTCAGAAATGCTTCTTAACAGCGACACCTGTGGCCGTGAAATCAACGAAAGTCAGCGTCGGGCTCGCGCTTGCTCGCTCTAAATATACCTGAACGAGCATCGCTCAAAACAGTGAGGCGACACACGTCAGCTAAAACCACAATATCACTCTATATTTCAGCTGCTTGGCAGTAATGTTAGCTGACCAGACGAAGGTCTCTCCATGAACATGATTTAGATCTGATCCTAGTGTTGGCTTTTCCTGCCTAAGTGCAGGCTGAGGCA
>CAKALU010062185.1:680-12779 GCA_916700995.1 Hozukius guyotensis
TTCTTTTTCTCTTAGTTTTTATTTATTTTTGTTTATTATTATTATTCCTATTCTTTTTTTTATCCTTTTATTTCTATTTTCTAACTTTATCTCTCATTTTTATTTTATTTTTTATTTATTTATCTATTTATTTATTCTTTTTCAATTCCTTTTCTATTCTCTCCTAATATATGATGTCATGTCTGTAAAGGGGAGACTCGTGGGTACCCATAGAACCCATTTTCATTCACATATCTGGAGGTCAGAGGTCAAGGGGCCCCTTTGAAAATGGACATGACAGTTTTTCCTCCCCAAAATGTAGCGTAAGTTTGGAGCGTTATTTATCCTACTTCACGACAAGCTAGTATGACATGGTTGGTACCGATGGATTCATTAGGTTTTCTAGTTTCTTAGCTTTAAAATTGACCCCGCTGCAACCTAAAAATCGCAAGTTGAATTTCCTCAAGTTCCTGTTTAAACCTGCTTCTCTTAGCATCAGCCTCCTTAATGCTGCTGCTGCTGCTTCCAAAGAGGACTGGAACACCTCGTCTCTCCAACATGAACACATTAACGTTCAGCTCTGAGCGAGAGTCCACTTTGACTCATAAATGCGATTTGAATTGACCCAAGTGTTCGGAAGTCTGTTGCTTTTAAGACTAACTGTAAATTATATTAATCCAACCCTGGATATGGAGATCCAGGGCATCAGACTCTCTGTCTCTACTACAGCAGGTCCTCTTGGTTTAGGTGAACAAAGCTTGTGTTCATGGTTAAAAGAAACCAGTGAGGAAGCTCGGTGGGAGGACGGGACGCAAAAACCTCAAACCCCAAAAGTCTGTGGTGTCAAAGTTAAGCCCACTTCAACGTCGTCTCAAAGACTTTCGACTGGTTGTTTTTTCAGTGTCTGTTACTCAAAGCTATATGTTACACATTGTAAGTCTGTAGTAGAAGATTATTCTTTAGCTATTCTAATATTCAGACCACAATCATACTTGACAACCCTCCCAATTTTCCCGGGAGACTCACGTTTTTCATCCTCCCGGGGTCACAATTCTTCCGTTTTGACCCCGTTTTATGACAAATTTTCACACTTTTTTTCCTTCTCAATCTGTTTCTGTAACTGAACAGTATGTATAATCCCTACTGTTTCCACCCGGACGACAGTAGAGCTACACAAACTGTGGATTCCCGGTGGAAGAGAGCAGTCTATGCTTGCGACACAGCGCAGTTTGAGCTCATGGCTGTATTCTAAACCTCATACTATACTAGTAGTACGTACTGATTTGGCCAAAATGTAGTATGTAGTTTGCAGCATGCGAACAAAAGCAAAATCTCCAGTGTGCCAAAAGTACCTCGATGTCGTACTGATTCGGAAAAAATCTCCAGTATGCATCGGACCAGTCTACCTCGCCTACTGTATCCCACAATGCAAAGCGCTGGACCGTTACAGGCTACGTTACAACAACAGCAGCCAAAAACAGCTTGTTTTTTACATTTTTTGTAGCTATTTCATCACTAAATTCACTTCTGAAAAATTTTAAGGCGAGAAATCAACTGTGTAGATTTAGAATATTGACAGTTTTACAATATTAGATGGCGAATCGAACATTTGCTCCACGGTTGTTGGAGTTTAGAAGCTCCACAAACTGACTGCCGGGGTCGCCACCTCTCCAGCCGGGCAGCCACGCTCACAGACCGCTATGAGCTGGATGGAGCTCTCTCTAGAGACCGGTCTGTAGACGAGAGGCTTTCCTTGTTGACGAATCGTTTGTTTAAATATCACAACATAAATGTGCATTATAAATGAACAGGAACCTGTGGTTATCTGGCTTTTTGGAGTTGAAAAGCTCCACAATCGCCCGCGGGTGTAGCTCAGCTCGCCAGCCGGCCACTGACGCTCACAGACCGGCTACAGAGCAGCAGAGTGGCGAGGGAAGAGGAGAGAGAATGCAGCGAAAAGCCGTCGCGAAACGGCGCAAGCGGGGTTTCAGAGCACAGTGGTGTCGTTGTCACGTTGTGTCTGAAAGGAACGTCAGTGAGTGAGAGACGGAGAGAGAAATGGAGAGAACTAAGAGACAGAAATACTCAAGCAGGAGCAAAAATAAATGAAAACAGATGAATATTAGTTTATGCCAGAGATTCACACGCCAAGTTCACACCAGAGGGGCGAATTATTCCGTTTTCTTTCCTGGAAGTTGAAGGTAAAAATCTAAAGTTTAACATAAAAAAGGTGTTGCAGTGTACTTGTTATTTCACTCTTTTAAAGTCACCAGAATGCAGCAATCAAAGTCTCTGAAACTCTGATTTCTAAAGGTCTCAGTATGACCACAAGTCATCCTTTTCTGTACATCTGGAGTCCCTGACCTGTGTTGGGACCCCGGCTAAACCCCCCCCCCGGTCCTGCTGCGTCAGGAGGGAAGACGGGAAGAAGGTTGAGACAGCGAGATCTGCTGTGACGTAACAGCCGGCGGCGAGCGGTTCCCTGCCTCTGCCTGCCTGCTAAACGGTAGCTGTCATCTCCCGTCAGGCTGGCGGCGGCAGACGAGACGGCTTCGCTTTCCCTCCGTGGGCCAGAAGACGCACATCATCTCCAATCACAGCCGGCTGCTGTGACGGGCCGCCGCTGCAGCAGCCGTCTCACCAGAGAGACTGACTGCTAACTGCTGCTCGCACACACACACACACAGATTTCATATTCCACACCACGCTGCTGCTGAGGCAGCTCACTGAGAGCGTTATGATTGGCCGTCCACAGAGAGCGGAACTGAGCTTGAAATAAACATTAGACTTTTGTTCTTCTTCTGGTGTTTGTGCCGTGTATCGGTGACGCCCGTCTCCCTGCGCTGTCATCGCCTGTCTGTCTGTCTGCCAGTCGCTCTCGTCCTCTGAGAGGTCGTGTCCATCCGGCCATATGTCCATCAAGCTCTACTGTACCGCCCCAGGCGCCGTAAACACTTCCCCTCTCCTCCTCCTCCTCCTCACACTGAGGCCTGGCCAGCTGTCCCGGCAGCAGACAGGAAGTGAGTTAGTTTGTGAATGGATTGGATGCATTAGTAATAAGTCATTATTAATTAATAGACTTGATTTTTACAGAAGATGGCCATAGATTTAAAGCTGTTGTTGATTGAACAATACCACTGAATCAAATATTTATCTGACAGGTGCTGAGATTCTTTCACCTCCCCTCCTTTGCCACAAGCACACACACATTTTGTACTATACTTGTGAGAACCACCACAAGGTCCTGACACACCAAGTAAGGACAGTTTGGGGCCGTCGGTGAGCGTCTGTCGACCTAGTTTTTTCAGTGTGTCCCGCACCGTCGGCTCTAGTCTGCCCGTGTCGGAGGTTTTTCGGCCGAGTCAGCATGTTGAATCAGCGGCGGAGCTCGTCGGTGAGAGAAATCAGTCTGATTTGGAGAGTTATTTCCTCTCACGCAGGTGCAGAACGTACGTGGTAGTTGGCCGTCCGCTGTAGTCTTTGTGGTGTGTTCAAGTGCAGCTTTTTGGCAAAAATAAAGGCGACGTGACGCGACGCACCAGTCGACCTTCATCGCGGCTACTTCTTTGATGACGGTTTGGCGCGTCTGGGCCTTTAGGCTACATCCACACTAATACGTTTTCAAACGCATAACTTAAAGGGACTGTTTGTAACTTTCTAAGCGTATAAATGTACCGGGTCGGGACACATGCGCGCTCGCGTGTTGCCGGCGTCCCCGCTCCTCTGCCTGCTTGCCTTCACTCAGACAGCACGCACGTTCTCGCGTACTCGCTCCACCTCTAGACGTGAATGCGCGCTCACTCCACACTGCAGAAGAGTTAGTAGCTCTGAGAATATCTAGTGAATGTACAGTGGACGTTTGTGCAGAAATAAATGCTGCAGCTCCTCCAGACCAACAGAGGTTTCCCGTGTCTTGGGAAGTGACGGGGCTCCGCAGAGAGAAACGTTATCGTCTCGTTACCGACCGGGTGCCGGTGTCTACCCTGCTCACTCCGGCCGTGGTTGGGAGGATGAGGCAGGAAAAGCCAACACTAATATCAGCATTGATTCATGGAGAGACCTTCGTCTGGTCAGCTAACATTACTGCCAAGCAGCTGAAATATAGAGTGATATTGTGGTTTTAGCTGACGTGTGTCGCCTCACTGTTTTGAGCGATGCTCGTTCATGTCTATTTAGAGCGAGCAAGCGCGAGCCCGACGCTGACTTTCGTTGATTTCACGGCCACAGGTGTCGCTGTTAACAAGCATTTCTGAAAGTTACAAATAGTCCCTTTAATAACACCAAGTCTTGTGGCTCCAGCTATCGCCAAGAAAACCATTCTCCTCAATTACGAAATCCAGACACCTCCTCTCTATAAAACAATGGTTGAACCTCCTCTCAGAACATATATATCACTAGAGCAAGTCTCCGCCAAACAAAATAATCAAATCACGGAATTCAATCAAAATTTCTCATATTTCATCATGCCTCTTAATCTGCCGGTGAACTAAATAAAAAATAGAACGCATAACTTTTGCTACGTTTATGCCTAGCGTCTACTACTACTACTCTCGCCGGCGTTCGTGTCTCGTGTGAAACCAGAACTCAACATTGATTTATTTGTCACGTAACTTGCGTATTTAAGTAACGCCACTTCCGTAGTTATTTTAACTCAAACCACGATCTTTTCCTAAACTTAACCAAGTAGTTTCCGGTGAAAAGACTGTATGCAGATAACTGGTGGAAATTGACACATGTTGCTGGACATTCGTAGGAAAACGCAAGAAAAATGAGGAATAACTTTTCGTAAGATATCATACGAACCGTTGTATGAGGAGGATACGTTGCGTAAGTAGATGTCAAGACTCAAGAAACCGCAAATGACAGAGCAGTATAACCACTGTGTGGTGATGTACAGATTATTTAATGTCCCTAAAGCTGCATTCACACCAGATCAGGCATTAAGGCGATTCGACACAGGGTTGTGCGGAGGTCTGGGGCGAGTCATTTTAACAACCAATTAACTGCAACGATTAACGTCTTCTGGCGAGGTTGAACAGCTCTGCATCGTAGGTTACGTGATTGGCCACCTCAGCGCGACGTCGGGTTGCGTTTCTCCAAAAGTTGATTCTGTTTCTACTTTCTACGCTGCGCCTTTTTTCGGCAGCCCAGACGCACTATACTCCCAATCAAAATGAACAGGCAAACTTGCGTTTTGGACGCACCACTGGATCTGGTGTGAACGCAGCCTTAAACTGAGGGAGGACAAACACATAGATGTGTGTAACTCAGCTTTTCCAACAACTCCCTGCTTCATTTCCTCACAGTTCCACACATTCACAGCCGTCCTTCACACGTCACACTCAGCCGTCGAGCCTTCAACACTTAATTTCCACCAGAACAAGAAAAAAAAATGTGATGAGATAACAACGTTTGTCTCCAGCGCAGTTTCCTTTGTTTGAGGAAACTCCTCGAAATAAATCTCAACATAATTAAAAGAGAAACCAGATTGTTGCACTTGTATCGAGAAAATTAAAATTAATTGTGGAAATTCCTAAACAATCAGAGCGTTGGAGACGCTGGCGGCTGCTGGGATCAAACCAGTGACCTCCTGCCTCTCTCCTCATTAGCATAGCAAAAAAAGACAACACAAAGGAGCTTGTAGATCTTTTTCTTTTGGACTGCTGAGGAGGTAAAGTGTGCTGCTGCTGCTGAAGCACAAGATGACACTTTGCATTTCCTTTCATCCCTGAACGCCTCCTCTGTGGACACAGAGAGAGAGATGAGACAGATGCTGCTCATTTAAAAAGACTATAATTGACTCAGCAGAGCTGCTGTCAGAACGCAGATCTGTCAGAGAGCTTCTACCACGCCTTCTTCACTGCAGTAATTGCTGTTAGCGAGGAGGACGGGTGGGTTTCAGGACAACAACTTCATGTCTGGGGGGCGATGACGGCTTCCTTAAACGCAGCCTAACACCTGTAAAATAGCGACTAAAATGGGGTGTGAAACCAAGTTAGATCTTAAAAAATGAAATGGATTCTTCAAAGAGCAAAAAAGGCCCGGCTGAAATCTAACGTCTCACACACTTCAAACGGCCCTTTTTCCCCCAGACGTTTTCAGGCAATAAAAACGGCAGAGTGGTTTGACAAGAGCTGGGGAGCTGTGCTCACCGAGGTAGTTAAGGTCAGGGCAAACGTCATTGATTGAACTAAGTGCTCCGCTGAAAACTGTGTGCCTCAATCAATGCCGCCTCTAATGGTGCGGGGCAGAGCTCCCCGAAGACCGACCGCTATAGACGAATGTGACAAAGTCATCCCGAGGTGCTGGAATCGCGTTCCTTCTGCCGGCTGACTGCTGTGTGGCTCTCCGCGCTCCGCTCTCAGTTTCTCCTCCGATGGCACAAGTTAATGAAAATGCCATTATTCCGACAGGCCGTCGATGAGGGAGCGGGGTAAAAACAGGGCGACAGATAGAAAAGAAGAGTTTAACTAGCTGGTTCAGTGACAGCAGTGGATGAACACAGTTCATAAACTAAAGGAAAGAATAAAGGAAAGTAGATTGTGTATATATAACAACATTATTAACTCATTAATTGATAATTAGGTAATTTGGGGTGACAGATTTTAACCCATTCACATATCTGGAGGTCAGAGGTCAACGGACCCCTTTGAAAATATGCCATGACAGATTTTCCTTGCCAAAAATCTACCGTAAGTTTGGAGCGTTATTTAACCTCATTTACTTTAAAACTGAACCCGCTACGACCTAAAAAATCGCAAGTTGCGTTAAAGAAATTAGTGGCGTTAAAACTAATTTGCGTTATGATCCCGTTAACTTTGACAGCCCTAGTTATAACATGTCAAACTGAATGTAATGTACTGAATTGTATACCGGCTTCAGGGGCTTTTGAAGCAGTTATTTTTCATGTGAAAGAAGTTCATATTAAAGCTTGTTTCATAAATTTGTACGATTTAATTTGTGCTTATTCAAGATATTAATAAAGGGCTTAATAATAATAATAATAATAATAATAATTTTATTTATATAGCAACTTTCAAAACAGAGTTACAAAGTGCTACCCAGAACTTAAAATCTAAACAAAATAAAATCACAAATAGTTACACCAATGCACCATTGATTAAGAAAAAGCCGTAATAAAAAAGTGAGTCTTAAGAAGTGATTAAAAGGAAGGTACTGAGTTCGCCTGCCTGAATGACTTTAAAGGGACTGTTTGTAACTTTTTAAGCGTATAAATGTACCGGGTCGGGACGCTCGCATATGCGCGCTCGCGTGTGGCCGGAGCCTCGTCTTCTCTTGCCTGCTTGCCTTCACTCGGACAGCGCGCGCGTTCTCGCGTACTCGCTCCACCTCTAGACGTGAACGCGCGCTCACTCCACACTGCAGAAGAGTTAGTTTAGCTCTGAGAATATCTAGTGAATGTATAGTGGACATTTGAGCAGAAATAACTGCTGCAGCTCCTCCAGACCAACAGAGGTTTCCCGTGTCTTGTGAAGTGACGGGGCTCTTCAGCGAGAAACTTTATCGTCTCGTTACCGACCGGGTGCCGGTGTCTCCTCTGTTCACTCCGGCTGCGGGCGGAGTGAACAGGGAGACTCGCTGCTGAAGCCTGCGCTGAAGCAGGAAAAGCCAACACTAGGATCAGCAGTGATTCATGGAGAGACTTTCGTCTGGTCAGCTAACATTACTGCCAAGCAGCTGAAATATAGAGTGATATTGTGGTTTTAGCTGACGTGTGTTGCCTCACTGTTTTGAGCGATGCTCGTTCATGTCTATTTAGAGTGAGCAGGCGCGAGCCCGACACTGACTTTCGTTGATTTCAAGGCCACAGGTGTCGCTGCTAACAAGCATTTCTGAAAGTTACAAATAGTCCCTTTAAGAGTAAAGACGCTCTGTTCTTTTTTATAATGAAGATGTCTTTGTTTCCCGTGGCACCAAAGGGGGATAAATAACAACAAAATAAACAACAACAAAACATCTGTATCGTCCATAATTTTGCAATCGGTGCATCCCTAGTTTTAGTGTAAACCGCTGTGACCTTCTTGTGAATCTTCTTTTGGATGATTGAGACATAAAATCTGTGTAGAAATGAGTTGAAACTCACCGGTTACTTTTAAAAAATATCTGTGTATTTCTGGTGAAAATGGATAAAATAAGGTGTCTATGGTAGTAAATACACAACTCTAACCAAGCAGCTCTTGTGTGGCCGTCTGCGTTTCCATCTTCCTTAATATGTTTTCTTTTTTACTTAGTTTCCTTTCTTGTTCTCTTTTCCTGAGAGAATCCTAAATTACAGCCTTTCTCTCTCTCTTCCTCTGCCCTGCCCTCCGCTAACAATGTCCACAGAAACTCCACTCACACACTCTGCAGCGTAGAGATGAAAGACTCGGCCCTAATGACAAGCTACCCCGTCCACTTAATACTTCAAAGATTGAGCTCTGTGTGGGGGCGGGGGGGGGCCGTGATACCTCCCCTCCTGGCCTTCCACATACCCACCACAATTAGCCCAAAGAACTGAACCCAGACCAGACCAGACCAGGACCAGCCTCAATCTGCATCTCTGTGGAACCGACCTCCAAAACAAAAACACAGGAGGCAGGAAAACATGGAGATACATAAACTAACACTCGCAGCGGTCACACACACTAAACCGAGTGTAATCAGACACATGTGTTCGTCTCTAAACACACATAACACGCAAATAAACAGAGTAACAGAGTAACAGAGTACCAAACACACACAAGTTGCACATAAAGCGTCCATTTCGACCTGATACAAATTAAACTAAAGAAGTGACTTATGAAGTTCTTTAAAAGACCCATGTTGGAAAACACAAATGAAGGTTTTGTACGATTGTACGTAAACAAACAAACCTAAAGCTGAAGATACTGGTATCATATGAAACTAGAAACCCTGATGAATCCATCAGTACCAACCATGTCATACTAGCTTGTCGAGAAGAAGGTTAAATAACGCTCCAAACTTACGCTAAATTTTTGCAAGGAAAAACTTTCATGGCCATTTTAGACAAACAAATCCCTAGTCAAGTCCGACTTTAAGACCAACAAGTCCCTAATCAAGTCCAGATTTAAGATCGACAAGTCCCTAATCAAGTCCAGATTTAAGATCGACAAGTCCCTAGTCAAGTCCAGATTTAAGACCAACAAGTCCCTAATCAAGTCCAGATTTAAGACCAACAAGTCCCTAGTCAAGTCCTGATTTAAGACCAACAAGTCCCTAATCAAGTCCAGATTTAAGATCGACAAATCCCTAGTCAAGTCCGACTTTAAGACCAACAAGTCCCTAGTCAAGTCCAGATTTAAGACCAACAAGTCCCTAGTCAAGTCCGACTTTAAGACCAACAAGTCCCTAGTCAAGTCCGACTTTAAGACCTTTTTTAACCCCACTAATTTCTTTAACGCAACTTGTGATTTGCAAGTTGTAGCAGCTCAGTTTTAAAGCTAGAGTGAAGATACTGGTATCATATGAAACTAAAGAATGATTAAAAACTGAAATTTTGGTGAGGAAAAACTGTCATGGCCATTTTCAAAGGGGTCCCATGACCTCTGACCTCCAGATATGTGAATGTAAATGGGTTCTATGGGTACCCACGAGTCTCCCCTTTACAGACATGCCCACTTTATGATAATCACATGCAGTTTGGGGGCAAGTCATAGTCAAGTCAGCACACTGACACACTGACAGCTGTTGTTGCCTGTTGGGCTGCAGTTTGCCGTGTTATGATTTGAGCATATTGTTTTATGCTAAATGCAGTACCTGTGAGGGTTTCTGGACAATATCTGTCATTGTTTTGAGTTGTTAATTGATTTACAATAATAAATATATACATACATTTGCATAAAGCAGCATATTTGTCCACTCCCATGTTGATGAGAGTATTAAATACTTGACAAATCTCCCCTTAAGGTACATTTTGAACAGATAAAAAATTAACTATCTTAATCTTAATTGACAGCCCTAGTTGAAAGACATCATATTCAGATCGTTGCAGGTTACTGTTGGTTTCAAAGTGGTTTTATGTACTTATTGTACACTGAATAACTTTTTATTGGACCTTAAACCAAAGGAAAGTATTAATATCTGACAAAATAAATACTTATATTTACCCTTATCAGCATGTTTATCATTCAACATACAATATTATGAATGTTGAAATCTCGCTTTAAGGTACATTTTGAACGGATAAAAAATGGGCGATGAATTTGCTATTAATCGTGATTAAATATTACAATCAATTGTCAGCCCTAGTTTTTTTTTGTAAACCTAACCAAGGAGTTTTCATGAGGTTTTTGTTTTGTTTCTATTTCAACCACGTGTTTAAGCCGTTTTAAAACTGTGACCGGAATCCGGGAGAAAATACGTTTCGCCTTGAAACGTAATTGAGAATGCAGTTTAGTTGTACAGACGTGTATATGTGAGTGATATCAATCTTTATAACTAACTCTCAGCAAGAAAGTGAAAAGTATTTATTGAATTGTTGAACTATTAAACTGACGCCAGGATACACCGCTGTTTATTTCCCACCGCTACAGGTGTCAACTGACAAGGGTCAAATGAAGCAACACGGGCCAGCGTTTTGCAATTTAGCTTTTTCTGTTTTTAACTCAGCCTCCTCTGGTGCAACCCCGGGCATATAGTAGGTGCACTGCACTCAGTATTATTGAATTAAGAAAGTAGATGTTAAAGTGTTCGTGCACTGCACCGGTTCTGATGATTGTGATGTCAAATTGTCTTTATGAACTTCTGCATTTGACCAATCAGGGACCTTTACTAAGATGGTTATACAAACCAAAACAGAACACTGTAGAATAAATAAAAGGGGAGTGAGCAGCAACCCTTTAATCACTCGGCTCCCCGGTGAGATCAGCCCTCCAGTCCCACCGGACAAAAATTAAACCCTTTAATCACGACCGTGTTTCATCTTTTAATGCCCGTTCTGTCATTCATGGCCACATACTACGATGACCCCTCGTGATGCGGCGACTTCAGGAGGAGGATGACTCAAACTAACATCACTCTACAACCAAATAAAAAAAAATAAAAGGAGACACATTTACAATCAACATAAGAGCTTATGATTCATTGCAGTTTGGTTAATAGTGGCTGCTCTCACTCTTAACCTCCTCGTCCCTGCTTGTGTATTCCCCTGATGAAATGAGGTCAGCGGTATTATTGGGGGGGGGCATTTTCATCAGGTTAATGGGCGGTTTGACCTGAGCTATGGGTGTTTTAGGGAAGGCAGGGTTTTAACAGAAACCAGGAAAAGTGTTGTCAGGAACGTAAAGGGATCATCGTCATCTCTAAAGGACACTAGGACACGTTTCCCAAAATCACCTTCATCGTAAATCGTATCGGATTGACGTAAAATCCATTTTTACAAACCTTCTTAAGCTCAGGATGTGTTTCACAAAACACTTATCTCTTAAAAATGATCGTAGATTACCAAGCTGTTATTATTTTGGTTCATTTTTAAGTCAATATATATTTCATTATGAGCGTCATGCCCTCTGTGAAAGGACATTCAATGTAAAATGAGTGATGAGGTTTAAATTAGAGACATTAAAAATGTCATCATCGTCCTCCTCTCCCTCTTCTCACACAAAGTCTTCAGTTTCCTTATGTTATTATTTTATCCTCTTTACAGACATGCCCAGTTTTTTCAATGCAGTATAAATGTGTTATTTCCGCTTATTCTAAAATGATGTGTTTGAATATTTCTACATACTGGGGTCCCTAAACAGTCTTTGAATCACATAAATTGGGTATCACTGTAAAGCTGAGACTCTCATGGATCCAATGAGCCCAACTGTATTCATGTGTGATGATGTTAGTCCCCATAGGAGACATTTCATTGACCTCACTGTATAAAATGACCTGTGGTGACCTCTAGGATAATCACAGCCTCATGAAACTTTACAGCCACAAACTAGAGACCTAGAGCATTCAGAGGATGGATGGATCAAACTAGAGACCTAGAGCATTCAGAGGATGGATGGATGGATCAAACTAGAGACCTAGAGCATTCAGAGGATGGACGGATCAAACTAGAGACCTAGAGCATTCAGAGGATGGATGGATCAAACTAGAGACCTAGAGCAT
>CAKALU010062190.1:0-13938 GCA_916700995.1 Hozukius guyotensis
CCGACCGACTGTGTTGTCGGTGGCGTTCTAGCTGTGAACGTAGGTGTAGCAGACAGTGTGTGTACAGTTTATTTGTCGGTGAATAAATGCTACGAGGCAAGCGAGCTATAGACGGGAGCCAACTTCCTGTATCTGTAACGCCGGCTCCGCCTCTTAAGGTGGACTAGCTTTTCTCCTTTAAGTGACGAGTTTTTCTCAGTTTTTTAATTAATTATGAACATTTCTTTTAACCGTTTTAACTGATAGGGTTAATCGGTTTAAATGTTTAATGTCGGTTAACGGTTAATTATTAACATCCCTAGTTATATGAGTAAATTATTAGTATTTTGTCACACTACCCCATTAGGAAACATAACTATATATAACACTGTGTTACCATAAACAGTTGAAGGGGGCAGATTAGTGAAGTTATTCAGTTTGTCTGGGATAATTCAGATGTGTGTGAAGCCCCTCTGTGGGCCTCTTTGGTTGCATTTGATCATCATTCTCCCTACAAGCATCTTAATTTGAATCCTCTGAACCAATCATCATCACTTACGAGCTCTCCAAACACACCACCGGATCAATTATGCATGGAACCTCAATGGGCCCAAATGAGAGTTCCAAATTTCTCTAATGGAAATAATTTGTTATTTACAAGTTCAAAAAATCATTGCTGTGTTTCTCTCTGCTGTAGAAAAGACCAAGGTCCCTGCTGTTTGATGAAAATTCTCTACATTGGGTTGCCAGTGTGAGGGCAGGCATTTATTGACTAAGACTTTATAGACTAAGAAGAGTCTTTTTGACGCACTAGTGTAAAATATCCTGTCGTCCTTTGAGTTACTGTCACATTCAAAGGGAATTAAACATGCATTGCCGAAGCTAACTAAGTGCCACCCTGCCTGGAAGTGTGTGTGTGTGTGGGTGTATGTTAATGAAATCCATATATCTCCTTTGGTGGCAGACAGCTTGTGTTTTCACCAAGATTGAGTAAGGTCAGTTTAGTTTGCTTTTAGACTGGTCTGGTATAGGACGACTATACAAATAACAAAGATTGACTAACTGTGTCAGGAAATAGCACTTTGAGCTAAATGCTAACATCAGTTGCTCACAATTACAATCTTAGTTTAGCATGTTGGCATGCTAACATTGCTAATGAGCACTAAAGCACAAAGTGCAGTTGAGGCTGAGGGGAAGGTCATTTGGTTGGTGCTGCAACCACCCCCTCCACCCCCAGGGTGGGGTCGGGTTGTCCGTCCATCAGTCTGGCTGCACGTACGTTCGTCTGTCTGACCCTCTCATGATGACGTTTGAGATATCTATAACTGTTATTTAGGATAGTCAGAACTGAATTACAGATATCTCTATAACTTTAACTAGTCAGAATGACGTTATAGATATCTGGAATAAGAATTCTGACTAGTCACAATGTAATTGTAGATATCTCTAATGTTAATTCTGAATAGTCAAGCTTAGCTACTAAATTGGGCTTTCTGCCATCCTCCATATGGTGCACATGACCAAGCCAGCGAAGGTGTCTCTGCTTGAGGAGTGTGGACAATGACGGGATCTTGCTCGGGACAGGTCTGTTGAAATTGACCTCTCAGAGACAAATATCTTGCCTGACACACTGTAGGCTTATCTCCGCTAACATTATACATCTTAACATCTTTGGTCTGGTGTTCACAGACAGCTGATGTTGTTCAGTCTCTTGTCCAGGGTCCTTGCTGTTTCACTGATGTTGTGCGTTCCAAGCACTTAACTACAAACCATTCTATACCATAAGATCTCTACTGGTACCCACTGAAGACGGTATTGACTGGAAGGCCGTATGGCCAAGTGGGCGGCTATGTTTATTTTGCATCCTGTCAAGAACTTGAGCCGAGGACAACATCCATGACCTCCCAAGTAAAGAAGACTTTATGATTTCATTCTGACTTTTGTCTTAAACACAGGGTAAGTTGTTTGAGACTTAGCAAGGGCGGATGCCCTGATGATTTCACCCGCCACTGCCAACAATTTACCCGCATTTGGCAGGTGCTAATTTCAGACCCTGCCTGGTGAAAATAATTTTATTAAACCCATGAATTTAGGAATATGTCACATATAAAAACCAAACTGAAGCAATGAAGCTGTGGCGTTTTAGGGCCCCATGGAAGTTGCTTGCTTTGCCGGACTGACAATCCAGCCTGGGTGACAACTGACAAAAAGACAAACACATGTCTCAATTTCTAGTTTGCTATAGCTATGTTGTGAAATGAGCAATGAGTAAGCAACTACGCCACGCAGCCACCACGCGCTCCTGACTTTTCCTGGTGTGTCCGAGGCTTTAGGCAGAACTTGGCTCTGGGTGGGCGGCCATCTGCCTCGACCGGTTTCCCTCCACCAATGTGTAATAGGGTCACAAGTATGATGTCACTATGATTCTTTTTCACAAGGTATTTCTAGACATGACTGTCAATTGCTACAAGCACTAAACACACACACACACACACACACACACACACAGAGCAAACGCACTTCAAAAAGAGACCTTACAAACCAAGCTGTCTGAAGTGCCTACTTAAAAATCTCTGTAAAGGTTCTGTAATTACAGATTCACAGTAGATGAAGCCCTCAGTCCTGTGGTAGGTCGAGGACTGCAGCAGCCACCAGAGACTGCTTCTATTGCTACATCACACATATACACACTGACTGTGCGTGCGGTATGCCAGAGAGAGGAATATATGCCAGTGCAGTGAGGTAAAACAGCTGAGATACTTTAGTAATTTCTTCCATATGTCTTGAGAGTGGGATCAATGTGTTGATACTGGCCTAGATGGTTGGCAGCTGTAAGTAATTGCATTCATACAAACTGTAAGTGAGTTGCCTGTTTGAAACATTCTTATCATAGTTGACAATTTTAAGAAATACAATTTAGCCTGGCATGATAGCTCCATTAAAAACAGTGGGGTTTTTTTGCCCAGTCAGAGCCATCACATATTGAGTAAGCCCTTAAAGGGGACCTATCATGATAAACCCACATCCATTTGGGTATCTGGAGTTCCTACCAACCCACAAACTGTGAAATAAGACAACCCAGTCAGTTTTTTTGTGGGCTGCCTAGACCAGAAAACATGTGATTCAACAAGACATTCACGATGTGGCTCCCCTTCCTATGTCACATGCAGGCTCATTAGAATATATCACCCACAGCTTGAGAACTACCTTTGCAAAGGTGCACCATATTTTTCTCACAAGCCAATCAGAGCAGACTGGACGGGGGGGGAGGGGGGTAGTATTGGTCTACCCTGTAAACCAATACAGGGTAGAACACAGTTGACAACATAATGTACTAGCTGATGAACTTTATGTTCAAATTCATGAAGTGAATTGACCAATTGTTCAATAGTTCATTGAGACTATGATACAGTAAAGCAGATGGGCAACAGTTACATGTGTCTGCTCGTATCTGAGTTTTTTTTACTCTGATTCAGAATTTTGTACCGGCCGCGGAGCTTGTCAGTGAGAGAAGTCCCTCTGATTGGCTGTTCAGCTTCAACAAATCAGTGCACGAGAAGAGAAAAGGAAGTGAGGAAAGCAAGCAAACGAGTAAAGTCAAGAGGGTACACGGAAGGCTAATTTTTCATTTTCACGTCACCTGATCATTGTAATACACGGATAGTTTCACAACGTTCTTTGATGTCAGGTCTTAAGGGTCTGGGCCTTAAGTCAGTGTGAACATTAGGGATGCACCGATACTGATACCGGTATCGGGTCCGATACTGTGCTCATGTACTCGTACTCGCAAAACGGCTCCGATACAACGGCACCGATAAAACTTTACAGCAGCGCAACGTTAACCTCTCGTCACCATCTTTCGGGTCCTCACGCTCCACCTCTCCGACGGTGCGGGCGAGAAGGGCCGGTGGTGTGCCCGACCCTGCTGGGCCGGGATCCCACCTCAACCTCTGACTCGCGCGTGCGTTAGACTCCTTGGTCCGTGTTTCAAGACGGGTCGGGTGGGTCGCCGACATCTCCACAGACCCCTGGCGCCTTTTACGTGGGCCGCGGCCGACTGTCGCACTGGGAGCGGGGAGCGCTTTCATCGTGTGGCGAGGTCCGGGCGGGGAGCGCTTTAAAGCTGCGGCCGCGAGCCACCTTCACCTCGAGCCTTTCCAAGCCAACTTATAGCCTGTCGCGGCGCACCGCCTCGTATGCGGGACTCCCCAGCCTGCCATGTGTCGCTCACACCCTCCAGCTGGCTGTTAACGAGGGTCTTTTGGCACAGAGAAGTACTCGTATCGGTACTCGGTATCGGCGAGTACCCAAACTTGTACTCGTACTCGGTCTGAAAAAAAGTGGTATCGGTGCATCCCTAGTGAACATGAACCGGACCAAAACTAGAAGGAAACAATGTATAATTTTTTTCCCCCTTTGTCTGAACCAAACTACAGATGTGAGGGCGACCTAACACATTATTGGGATATCTCTGAATTTCATATGTATTCCATTTGTTTCCAGTCAACATTCAGGCCTAATGATCAGTACAGACGGTACTAGTGAGCCTTGACTACTGTTGGCCACGCGTTCCTAAATGGTCTCTCAGGCATCACATTAGCAATGAAATTCTGCGCCCTCCATCTCTGGCTCTCTGTGCTCTCTCAACTCCCTCAGGAAGATTTACCATTCTACTGATGGACAATCATTTTCAAAAACCTGGAGGAAAAAGAGCACATCCAATTTAAGTGAGCTTCTGCCCTGCAGGGGCCTCTTAACAAAGAACAGGAGTTTTGGCTGAGTGTCGACCGCAGGGCCCCCAGCCTCTTAAGCACTTACCTATAACCAAATGATAAGTGCAATTGAATACGTGTCATTGTCTGACAGAAGCTGAGCCTCATTCCTTCTCTCTGTGCTGTCTGATTTTCACACAATGACAGAAAAAAAGAGAGACATGAGTGAAGTTGGGAGGCCGGGCCTGTCTGTGTAATATCTCAAAGGAAAAGACAAATCTGATTGGATAAGCAGCTCCAACAGGGTTTCTGTGCCTATTCCCTCAAAAAGATATTAAGAGATATCATGAAAAGATATTTATCGTAACAACAGGGAGGTGAGGTTGTGTTCACAGATAAATGTAGTCACTGCTCTGCTCCAAAGAGAGAGAAAAGCATACGTATATCAGGTGCACTGATCAAAACTCAGACAAGGGGTGAATACAGAAACCAGTGTTCTGAATAATATGACTTTGGATGGATCTCTCTCAGTATTGTTATTACTCTCAGATGGCATTGTGTGCACAGGATAGTGGCCTGATGATACCTGATTGAGAGTTTCTGCTGTTTTTCACACTTTATTATTTCTAATGGTGAGCATTTTAAAGGCGAAATAAAACAGATTTATTGTGTTCTTCAGAGTCTTGTCAGGGCGGGTAAAAACCCTCGGAAATAGAGATTTATAGAGCATCATGGGACACTAAAACTCCCCACCAATCCCAGATTAATGAGCAACTACACCAATAAAATGACAAACAGTTTTTATGTCATTGGGTCAGAGATAAACCTCCATCTTATTGATGACACAGAGAGGTGGGAGGTTTTGTTTTAGAAGTGGGAGGACAGATTAATGTCGGCTGCAGTCAGGGGTTCTTTAAAAATGATCAATCTGTAATAGGGATACACCCTAACGATACCAGTATTGGGCATCGGGTCCGATACTGAGCTCATGTACTTGTACTCGCAAAACGGCTCCGATACAACGGCACCGATACCACTTTACGGCGGCGTGACGTTAACCTCTCATCACCATCTTCTGGGTCCTATCGCACGCACCCATGCTCCACCTCCCCGACGGTGCGGGCGAGACGGGCCGGTGGTGCGCCCGACCCCGCCGGCCCTCACTTTCATTGCGCCACAGGGTTTTGCTTGCACCCTCTGACTCGCGCATGTGTTAGACTCCTTGGTCCGTGTTTCAAGACGGGTCGGGTGGGTTGCAGACATCGGCGCAGACCCCTGGCGCCTTTTATGTAGGCCGTGCCCAGCCCTGGGGGCACGACACGGTTGGGGCACACTAAGGACAGTCCGCCCCGGTGACGCTTTGGCCGCAGCCCCGGAAAGCACCTCCGCCCCGAGCCTTTCCAAGCTGACCTAGAGCCGGTCGCAGCGCACCGCCTCGTATGCGGGACTCCCCAGCCTGCCGTGTGTCACTCACTCCCTCCAGCTGGCTGTTAACGAGGGTCTTTTGGCACAGAGAAGTACTCGTATCGCTACTCGGTATCGGCGAGTACCCAAATGTAAGTACTTGTACTCGTACTCGGTCTGAAAAAAGTGTTATCGGTGCATCCCTAATCTGTAACAACGGTAGTGTATGTTAAAGGGGTATTACACAGCTATAATGTTGTGGGACACAAGTTTAAATGAAATATGCTCACTTTCAGTCCCTGGTATGGGTTAAGCTCCAAAACCACTGAATACCACATTTCTTTTCATTAGACCCTTCTGCCTGGTAAACACCCACATCATTCAAACTCCACACCTGGAGTTTGTAAATCAGGCATTCTTCTATTAATTTGTAGTCTCTAGGCCAAGTTTCCATAACCTGGCCTGATGACATCATCATATAACTAGCTAAGCTACCTGAGTAAAAACAGTGGCATGCTCCAGATACAGTATACAGTATATTTTGGAGTTTGTATCTCTCTACTACAGATGTATTTTCCCAAATACATTTTGTGTGGAAAAGTAACTGTTGCGTGGATTATATTCCCCCAACACATCCTCACACCCAACTCGTCAAATACCGCCGCCTGGCATCGGAGACCGACACACAGGGTACCTCTGTTGGCCGGACCAGGGACTGCTGGTCAATGTACGCTCGTTACATGCACAGTGTCCTTTCAAAATAAACTTTCGTTTTCACAGGAAGTTAGGTTTAAGCAACACAACCACTTAGTTAGGGTTAGGAAACGGTTGGCGTTAACTTCACTGACTAGAGACTCATGTGACTCACAGGGCTGACGATACTAAATGACTCACGTGACTTAAGATTGACATGACAAAATAAGTCAAAGTTACATTTAGTTCCACACAGGACACGAACACCGGTCTGGTTGAAAGTCTTGCTATTATGCTATTAATACTACGTCAGACCGTCGAATAACGCTATGGGTGAAAGCCCGGTTCGTCACATAGAACGGTGAGAACGGGTTGGTTCCCCAGTAATGCTTTTTATCCCTCTGCGACAACGTAGTCGGGGCTATATAGCGCTCCGCGTGTCCGTCCGTTCGCGTGTCACACTTTTGTTCCCGCAGCTGAACTCGGAAACTATTTAACTTAGGAACAAATTTGGTATGATGGTTGACAGTGTGGTCTAGTTGTGCCTTTTGGGGGTTAAAAGTCCAGTCAACAGTTTTTTTTTTTTTTTATCACTTTCCAGAAATTAGCTACACCAGGGCATTCCCAAATCATATGATAAAGTTACCAACTGCACCTATATGGCATAGTGTAATTTGGTTCCGCTTTAAGCTTCATACTGTGAAGTTCACGTGGAGTCGTGTACATCCTGTGATCGCGCAATACTTTTTAGCAATGAGTGATGAAAACATTATCAAAGGAAAAGTAAAAGAAATTGACCGGTAAGTTCTACTGAAACACTATTTACATCATTATAACATGGATCAAATAATACAATTTGGTAGTGCGATCTCTCCGTTGAGCCCACAGCAGTGGAAACTCACTGTGTCTGAAGGCAGAGAACAAACACCGGAGCTACAAGCAGTCCCTGTGAAATGGAAGTTTCAGCTTGAGTGTTGTCTCTAGGAACAAAGTGTACAACAAGTGACTACAACAGAGCCAAGCTAAAGATAAATTGTTCTACTTTGAAAATGGTTGTGTGTTGCAAATGTTAACCCTCCTAAAGCTGCGTTTGTTTTCACTTGCAGTGCATTACATTTTGTTCTCCCCCTCGTCGTGGTGGCTTCCAGCCCGCTTCCTCTCAGTTGGAGGTAACAATTCTTTCAGATAAGAAAGCGTATGGTATCAAGCCTGCTCTGTGCCATGGTATGTGTGCGTGTCTCTAAATTACCAGCATGTGATAATATGAGCATTCAGCAGTGGGAGCTGAGGTGAGGTGTTGTGGTTGTTAAGATGATAGCAGTGCTGAGAGAGAGAATCTTTCAATATGATAATTTTCCTGACAGAAGTGAAGAATTATTTGATTGCCCTGATGGTCATAACTGCATAATACATGAAGCATAAGTTCAAATGAGTAATAACGGCAACATAATAAAACATAACCATGCATGGTGTCTGTAATCTGATTAAAATATCTCATACTGTAATTAAATGGCTGGTTTCAAAGAGATAGACTCTGATATGGCTCGTATGTGATGCTACACACACGTTAGATGTCTACTTGTTTGTCTAAAGCAGGAGTCTGCTACTTTATACTACCACTACTACTACTACTACTACTACTCTACTGCAGTTCAGAGGGAAATATTGTAATTTTAACTCCACTACATTTATCTGATAGCTATAATTGGTTACTGGTTACTTTACAGATTAAGATTCTTGCCTATATAGAAAACATATTGTATGAAATATGATGCTCTGTTATAGATTATGTAAAATAGTTAAATTAGCTCCACCTCAATCACGATCATTTACCAACTGCCCACCTTTTTTAAAGGGACAAAGTGGAGGCTACCTCAGCAAACTTCATTAACTGTATGCATACTTCAGGATGAACTGGTATAAATGTACCCCCCCATTTCAAAAACTACTTTGTACTTTAATGCACATCTGCTTTCATAATGACAATGATTTCTTTAGTGTATAATTGCCTGATAATAAAAGTTGTTGTGTTTTCGTTACCTTAGAATGAGCCGTTTATATCTACATAGAGAGCTGGTCCTCTTCACTGAGTCCTCCGTGTTGCCCCGCCGTGTTTCTACAGTAGCCCAGAACGGACAAACCAAACACTGTTAACTTTTCCTGCTTGGTCCGGAGTCGATAACGTTACTCGCTGCCGTCGCCACCGCTCTCTCTCTCTCTCTTGCTTCACCACTCACTTCCCACATACACACACGATCTGCTCCAACTGGCTCCAGAGAGGGTCATCCGCGTTTTCGCGTCGGCCACTGTAGCTTTCCAACAGGCTTGGCACACGAGAGAGGCTTCAGTTGGTTGCAATCTCCTCACCTCACCGCCAGATACCGCCAGATCCTACACACTGGACCTTTAAGTGTAACAGTTTTGATGGCATTTTTAAAGAGATGTTGAAAGATGAGCGCAAACAAGAGCTGGAAGAAATATTTCCAAGGATTTAACAATGAACTCTTGTCCTTCTCATTGATTGCTCCACAACACTGTAAGTGAACGATAAATTCAGCCATGTTTTCCTCCTTTTGTCAGCTGTGAGCAGATGTCATTGCTCTGTGATAGCCTGGAGGTAAGGTGCTTCACACCTACACACAGCTCCTCCAAGCTATACATCCAGCACTGAAGACACGGTGTGACTCCGCTAAGGGCTATCCTCGTTGAATGCTCTCAACTTTAGCCATGCCACTCATTACATTGGTGTCAGACAGAGAATGAAAGAGCTGCACCTGGAGGGAAGTGAGCAGCTTTTCTTACAGATTTATGGTGAGTGACTTTACAGCAGCCTCCTCATCCTTTTCTTCTGCATAGCCTCTTCAAGCAGTTCAAGGAGATCATCCATGTAACCTCAGGTTACACTGCTAGTACCAATTAGATCGCTTGCAATGCGATGTGTTGCATGGCATCAGGAGTGATGTAAGCTGTCTTTGAGCCTTTGCTCTCTGTGACACCAGCGTGCTTGAGGTTTGAGAAGGAGGAAAAGCTTTTTTTTATCTGGTGAGAACTTTTGAATGTCTTTAGGTTGAAGGATTCACACAGAAAACCAGTGTACATGTGAGACCTGCTTCAGCCACACACCGAGTACAGTATCCGTTAGTACAACAAGTATGTAATATGCTCATCATATCTAAGGTGGTCAATGCTGACATTTCAGATTTGTCACTTCATCTGCTATGAAAATAACACCTGAAATTCTTAAATAGCATCTTTAACCCTTTGAGACCCACAATAGACCCGTTTTTGTCTTTTTTTAGGGGGGTACAGGGGGTCTTAAGGGGGAGATAACAGGTCAACAGTAGATGTCACATAGAAGTGGTGTACAATTTGAGATGCAGCTCAGCACTGTGGATCAAGTTGTTCTAGTTATCCCATGCTCTACTATGTCATAAGTTAATGCAGCAATTTTTGGGTTACACAGATTTGGTGTTAAATTTAACCATTTTTTACCACAGAATTGATAAAAAAATTGATCAATAATCCCTCCAAAATACCATATTAAGACACCAAGACCCTGAGGAACACCATAGAAAAAAGCCATGCTGTGATTTGGGATCAAAAACTTTTGACATTTGGAGATTTCTGCAGAAGAAGAATATGAGAAGAATTGAATTTTTCGGCGATTGGATGGTGAGCACTTCTGCTGTGTAAACTGCTCAGAAACCCCCTTATTGTCAATGCAGCTAGGAAAGCCAACCATCCTCTGAATGCTCTAGGTCTCTAGTTTGATCCATCCATCCTCTGAATGCTCTAGGTCTCTAGTTTGATCCATCCATCCTCTGAATGCTCTAGATCTCTAGTTTGATCCATCCATCCTCTGAATACTCTAGGTCTCTAGTTGGATCCATCAAATCCTCTGAATACTCTAGGTCTCTAGTCTGATCCATCCATCCTCTGAATGCTCTAGGTCACTAGTTTGATCCATCCATCCTCTGAATGCTCTAGGTCTCTAGTTTGATCCATCCATCCATCCTCTGAATGCTCTAGGTCTCTAGTCTGATCCATCCATCCTCTGAATGCTCTAGGTCTCTAGTTTGATCCATCCATCCTCTGAATGCTCTAAGTCTCTAGTTTGTGGCTGTAAAGTTTCATGAGCCTGTGATTATCCTAGAGGTCACCTCAGGTCATTTTATACAGTGAGGTCACATTTCACTACAATGAAATGGCTACTATGGAGACTAACATCATCACACATGAATACAGTTGGGCTCATTGGTTCTGCAGTTAAGTTTTAGTGTTCAAATGACAAATTCCCATTTTAATGTCAAATTAAATGCCTTATGTTCTGACTCCATTTGTCTTTCAACAGTCACAATATATCAGATATTTCAGCACCTTGAACTACATTTTGGTTTGGTTCTTTTTTAGTGTATAAACTTGTATTTTAGTTTTATATTTTATAATGTATAAGTAAAGGTAACTCTCCATTATCAAAATGTAGTGATAATTGCACTAACAGATCACGAGTTCATACATGGGGTTCTCCCTAAAATGTCCCGGTCATGATCCAGCTAACTGTCCGTAAGCCTGCACTTTTGCAGGTTTGGGCATCAGGACTTATTGCTCTGACAACAGTTCAAGATGAGTTTTAAAGGTCCCATATCATGCTCATTTTCAGGTTCTTACTTGTATTTAGGGTTTCTACTAGAACATGTTTACATACTTTAATGTTAAAAAAACAACTTTATTTTCCTCATGCTGTCTGCTTGAATATACCTGTATTTACCCTCTGTCTGAAACACTCTGCCTTAGTGCATTTCAATGGAATTGCAACAGAATTGCGTTGCTAGGCAACAGCTTGGGTTCATGTTTACTTCCTGTCAGCTGATGTCATTCACATCCACTGCAACAGGAAATAAACTGGGACACATTTAGAATGTTTACGTTTAAAACTTTGAAATGGTCTAAATATCGTAGATTTGTGACATCACAAATGGACAGAAATCCTGACGGCTTGTTTCAAAAGCTCAGTTTCTGAATACATGCTGTATGTATTTCTCTGTGGATTAAGCATTTCGATACTTTCACAGTATTTATATAGAACTTAAACCTGCTTTATAATATAAAAGACATGAAAATGTCACTTTTTACAATATGGGACCTTTAAACCAGCTTTGAAGAACCAAAAAAATCCAGACTCGTCAAATTGGGTTCTTCACATGTGGATAACTCTGTTATCCACATGTGAAGAACGGGTCCCTGGTTTAATTCTAATGTATTTACAATACAGCTACTTCAACTTTACACCACCACAAGGTTGGGGTGGTAGAGCTGGTATGAGTGGTGCAGTGATATGTACGTATTTTGATATGGATTTGGCTTTACTAGTATATAGCCTAATAGATGTTATTCGTCACATCAGCATCAGATAAACGCGTGTCAACAAATGAGCGTTCAAAAGTGTAGAATCACCCAGGAAATGATATGCTTTTGATAGAAATGGATACTATTCATACTATTCATCATAGTGGCAATTCACTGATCAGATATTCATCTTTTCTATTTAAGGAAGCAGCTGACTGTGGACCTGTGCTGCGTCTCTTTCTCAAACTACAAAGTTTGATGTCCTATTGAGCAGTTTTGCATCTTCTACTTCCTTTTCTTGATCTTGTACTGGACACCTCAGTATGAAATCTTCATCCAGTCTGATGCATGAAATAACTTTCATTCCACTAGACAACCACAGACCTGTCCATGTTTGAACCAATAATTAAACTACAGCAATACCAGTACAGGTAGCAGCCCAAGGAAAAGACAATTTACCTGCTTTATTTGAACAGAATAATGAGGGTCAGGTGTGCTAACGTAAGTACAAAGATGTCTCTCACAGCCAATTTGTATTTGAACGTGATTAATCAAGGATGAGCAGGAAGAGTTTATCATTATCATCCTAAAGTAATGGCTGCTGGAAATGGGGCTTTGCAGTTTTATGTGCATAATTAATTATACAGTCATTTCCAGAAGTAATAGCCATTTTCAACTTTAGTGATGCCTTGGCTATATATTCAAATTAATCTAATGCCACCATGTTGAATGAAAGTATCAATTTCTATCAAAAACATCTGGGTGATTTAAAACTTTTGAACACAAGCGTACACTTCCCTTTTACTCTAAAACAAATGCACCATTTCCATGATAAGAAAAGGTGGTTGAGGACATGAGACAGACATATCGGCAAATTTGAAGAGTGTTTAAAAAAAAAAAAAAGACAGATCAGAGATGACTGCCATAGTCAGCAACTAGTTGCTGTCTTCATCATACGTAAATATAATGGTGGAAGGCCATTATACATAGCACTACTGTGCATATGTGTGAAGACATGGTTCCCATCCAGAATACAGAGATACAGACATAACATTCAGACCACTGAGAGGTGAAGTGAATAACATTGGTTATCTCGTTACAATGGCACCTGGCAGGTGGGGGGGAAATATTAGGCAGCAAGTGAACATTTTGAACTTTGTGTTGAAAGCAGAAAAAATGGGCCAGCGTAAGAATGTGAGCGACTTGATGAGGGCCAAATAGTGCTGGCTAGACGACTGGGTCAGAGCATCTCCAGAACTGCAGCTCTTGTGGGATGTTCCCGGTCTGCAGTGGTCAGGACCTACTAGGGATGTCCATAATTAACCGTTTACCCGTTAACCGACATTAAGCATTTTAACCGATTAACGCTATCGGTTAAAACGGTTAAAAGAAATGTTACAAATTAACTCAAAACCTGAGCGGCTCAGAGGAACGGCTCGTCTCTTTAAGGAGAAAAGCTGGTCCACCTTAACAGCCCACCTTAAGAGGCGGAGCCGGAGTTGCAGGATACAGGAAGTCGGCTCCGGTCTCTGGCTCGCTTGAGCGGAGCGGAGGAGTTGTAGTTTCGTAGCATTTATTCACCGACAAATAAACTATACACACACTGCTACACCTACGTTCACAGCTAGAACGCCACCAACAACCTCACACTCACCGCCAACACACACACACGGTCTGTTGGACACTCGCTAAAGTTAATCCGGGCAGACACACAGCTGACAACCTGCTAAACTAAACTAAATGTGCGTTGGAGACTTTTACTGGGAAAGTGGCTGCATGTCCGCGACACTACACGCAGCATCGT
>CAKALU010062192.1:2672-32077 GCA_916700995.1 Hozukius guyotensis
AGGCTAGATGTCTCTCTGACTGCACTTCCTTGTGGATTCTTTGGCAAAATTTATAGAAAAGTTCATTTTAAACACCTTTAGAAACATTTTTCAAATTGAAAAAAAATAATTTTTATCTGCAGTGTATGTCACTTAAAGGACCAGTGTGTAGCATTACAGGGATCTATTGGCAGAAATGGAATATAATATGATATATATATACACGCTTGGCACACAGGAGAAGTTTCAGTTGGTTGCAATCTGCAACTTCACTGCTAGATGCTGCCAAATCTTACATACTGCACCTTTAAGATATGACGATTTTTTTATTTAAGTTAAAATTGGATACATTTCATGATGAAATAATGATAAAAAATTATGTTTTTTGTCTCTTTTACTACACTACCATTGTGTTGGAGCTGTGTCTTCTTCATTAATAGATATTTCACACATTATTATCATGTGGTGAGTCACATCATGAGTTGGTACAAATTCTTTAATTCTTTAAAACAGAAAGTAACTTACTCTGTGAGTAACTCCATGCACGTAAATTTAAATGTGACTCTCACAGTATTTCAAATGTTTGCATGAATATTCTTGAAGGGCGTTATGTAACGTATTTTGGAGGGAGGTTGGTGAGCTTCCAAACTTTGATTTGTTTCTTTCATAATCATTTTAATATTTAAAAAATGACACTAATAATTACATTTGAATCAGAGATAAAGGGCTGCTCTTTCAAAATCAAATAGACTCAAAATAATACATTGTCAACCTTACATATTTGTGCAATTAGAAAGAGTCAGTCAAACTAAATATTTCTGTGCTAACTGATGAGAAAATCTTCATTTTATATCTTTGTTCCTCTGTACGGCTTATTTGGTTTCCTCAACTCGTCTTTTTTCTTACACACCATGTCAAGTCTTATTTCCTGCTGCTGGTCGCAGCTGGCTGGACATCTCGCTGTTCCCTTCAGCAACTTGTTAAGTCAGCTGCTCTGACATCACTGCATTACAAAACCACAAAGTCCTGCAGGGCAGAGCCGTGATTGGGCAACCCGGTCTGCACCCACCACCACCACACATTCATCCCAACCACGTAACTCATTAGTTTTAGCTGGGGAGTCGTGACCAGCAGGGCACAGCTGATGTCCGAGCGGGGACCTTAACTGTCCGGTCGAATGGTCAGCTAATTAAGCAGACGGCAAAAAGAAGAAAAAAAAAAAGTAAGTGAGAGCAGGACAAACACTGTTACACAAGAGGAAGAACAAAGGCTGAAGTCCTGCTGTACATTTCATTGTTTATTATAGAATGAACAACATAACGATATTTTGTTGCTTTGCCAGGAGCTAAAGACATAATGATATAATGCCGTGTAGCCATTTAAACTCCACTAATTTTTATACTGTTAATAAATCAAATTGTTGTGTGTAATGTGAAAGATTTCGCTCATAGTTAAAAACCCATTGAGAATTCCCTCAGTAGATGTCACATAGAAGTGTTGTACATCATCTGAAAGCTGGAATGGAGGTATATGATGGTCATTCCCATGCTCTATTATGTCTCATAAGTTGTTGCAGCAATTTTTGGGTTGATACCATTTGTCACACTGATTTGGTGCTAAATTTAACCATTTTTTTGCCACTCGACAATTAATAAAGATGATCAATAATCCCTCCAAAATACCACATCAAGACGCCAAGACCTTGAGGAACACCATAAAAAAAGCCATACCGGGATTTGGGATCAAACACGTTTGACATTTTGAGCCCTATGTCTGTAGTTTGTGGCTGTAAATTTTCACGAGGCTGTGATTGTCCTAGAGGTCACCACAGGTCATTTTTTACAGTGAGGTCAAATTTAAAAAAATGGTTTCAATATATTAAATGGCTTCTATGGGGACTAACATCATCACACATGAATACAGTTGGGCTCATTGGATCCATAAGAGTCTCAGCTTTCCAGTGATACCAATTTATGTAATTCAAGACTGTTTAGGGACCCCAGTATGCAGAAATGTGCAAACACACCATTTTAGTGTAGGCGAAAATAACACATTTGCATTCAAAACACTGCATGGTTTTTGCCCCAAATTGCATGTGATTATCATAAATTCACATATCTTGAGGTCAGAGGTCAAAGGACATGGGAATATGGCCATACCAGTTTTTCCTCACCAAAATTTAGCCTAACTCTGGAGCGTTATTTAGTCGACAAGTTAGCATGATATTGGTACCAATGGATTCATAGGTTTTCTGGTTTCAAATGATACTTCATACTGATACTAAAACTGAGCCTAATACAGCCTCTGAAAGACAGAATAGCGCCCAGCCCCGCCGACGGGCCATTGGATTTTGGTGTTCCTGCACATTTCCTGTCTGGATTTTTCCACAAACAGTTACTCTAAACAATCCACAAACCTCAGCATGAACATTAGGACTATTTAATGAATATTGCAATATCTGTCTCTTCTAGGCAAATGCAATAAAGCAATCATGAGTGATGAATGTCCTGGATGTTCAGTCACGTGTAACACGACACCTAATTCTGTTTCATAACACAGCTCTTTGATTTTCATACCTGAGGGAGATGGAAAGAGTCAAATTCGCTATCTGAAAGATGGAAAAAATATCAATTTTGAACTTGTATTTGTAAAACAAAGAAAAAAATTGCTGACAGATGATGAGCAGTTACTGTATGAAAGCACACGTGATTTTTAATAAGTAAGCTAAAACGTGCAAAAAACACTTTAAGCTGGGCCATTGTTAGAAAGGGTCAGTACCGGGTCAAACTCCAATAAACAAACAATGCTCTGAGTAATTAGAGAGAATGAGAGACATAGAGGCAGAGAGAGAGAGAGAGAGAGAGGCCTGCAGTAATCTAACATCATGTAGTTGCAGCACAGATGGCCGACCAGATGTGAAGGAGAATTATTGAGAATGTTTTCTGCGAGTCTGTGACAGCCATCTCATTTAGACTGTCCCTCTGATTCTGAGTGTACATACAGTGTGTGTGTGTGTGTGTGTGTGTGTGTGTGTGTGTGTGTGTGTGTGTGTGTGTGTGTGTGTGTGTGTGTTGTAGCCTGTGCATTAGTCTATGCATTAACTTAATTCACACTAAGACTGTGACATATTAACACACACAACAATCAAGTGGCGATAATGCATGACGGCCGTTTCAATGGAATTGCATTGCTGGGCAACAGCTTGGGTCCATGTTTACTTCGTGTCAGCTGATGTTGTTCACATACACCGCAACAGGAAATAAACTGGGACACATTTGGAATGTTTACAACTGTGAAATGCAGGTCCATAGAAAAATAACAACCCTGAACCCCTAAAATTTGCATTTTTACACTGCTAATTTGCAACAACAAATTTGCTTTGAAAGAAACTTTTCTCAACATAATAAGCAAACATTTTTAAAAAATGTATCTGCCAAATGTTCATTTGTTTTCCCTACAACAGCTGTCGTAACAACGAAAGCAGGTTTACATCTTCATGTGTAGGCACTCAAAAGACTTGGGAAAGATGGCGGTCTGGTTGATTATTGAAAAAGTCCACACAGAAGCACGTGACAGGAAGTGTTTACTGTTCAATATTTAACAAAAACTTTGATCTTTAACAAGTGTTAACCAGTGTTTTAGGCAGCGCAGGATGTAGGATTTGAACCACTGCCCCTGGTATTCATTTCCTGCACTTTGATATGCCCACCATCCACCCTGACGCCCTCTACAATTGGGAAAAAAGCATTGCCAGTGAACATAATCCACGCAGCAACTACATTATTTCAATACGTATTTGGCAGATCTACTCAGTATTCTAAATGTCATTTTAGGAGACAAGCCTGGAAAATAAAAAATAAAAGGTACAGTAGGGGCGAAGATTGGCACAACACAAATCAGTACATCACCTACTACAATATTACACTATTAACACAAAGGAAAAAGGGGAAGCTGTGATTAAATCACCCATGTTTTCAAGTGTGTTTGTTGTCTGTTTAACCCACAGTTGAGTTGGTTTCACGACTGAGTAAACCCCCTTAATCGTCACTGAGTCACCATTGAGTCAGTCATTACAAACTTACGCTGTGCAGCCAAACATTGTTAAAAACCCACAGAAATGTGTTCCTTAAAGATATCAAATCTGCCAGGCTAAATGTTGGGAAACCTGTCCAAAAAATTATGTGCAATGAAGCTGATACACAAGATGTGATACCATCCAAATCCAACCTTAAAGGTCCAGTGTGTGTTGAGATTGCAACCAAGTGTGTTGGAGAGCCAAAAGCTAAAATATACACATACAGTATCCAATGTGTGCCCAGGTCGGGTGCAAATAGTATTGTTGGCTACTGACACCTGGGTGCTAATAGCATCTGCCTATAATTAAATATCCGTTATGTGGATAAATGTAATATACAGTGTGATTTGTACCGATGGCGTAATGCTGCCGAGGCTTTTGCTGCTTGCGTTGGGCTCAGAGCATGTTGACATGGCCTCTAATCAGGTTAAGTTATTAAGACCTCCAATGGGGAGGGAAATAGGTCATGAGCAGCTAAACGCAGAGAGAGAGAGAGAGAGAGAGAGAGAGAGGGAGGGAAAGAAAGAGAGAGAGGGAGAGGGAAAGAGAGAGAGAGGAAAACGTGAGCTGGAAGCAGCAGAAGGACGCAGCTCAACGGCGAGCATCAGCTTGCTTCTGCGTATCAGGAGCAGCACATGGTGCTAAACATCCAGCCCTGCTCTGATCTGTATTATGTAAGATTTACTCATCCGAAACCTGGATTCTTTGTATTTGTGGACAGAGGATAATGCAGTTCTGACTTGAATATATCTGCTATTCCACTTGAGTATCAGTTCTTGGATTTTCTGCAAAGCAAAAGCTGTAAAGTTTTCTTCCATCAGTGTATAGCTTCTTCTTCCAACGTTGGACACATTTTTTACAATTTCAACTCAAATCCTGAAGAGAAGAAGCACTTATTTCTGAATTCGCTCTTCTTGCACCAGAGAGGAAGCTTGTGTGTGTTTCTGCAGGTGGACAGATGTACAAGCAAGCAGAAGAAAAGAGGAAGTGCTGCTTTGTGGACGGTCATTCATTCGGCTTCTGTTTCTCTCTTTCTCCGATGGGCAGCGCAGCGTGAACACACGAGCCCTCGGGATCCGGACATCCCGTTTATACGCACATCCCTCTCCTCCCTCTTCGTGTTGCTCTTTCGTCACTGCATCCCTCCCTCAGGGCTGCTGCTGCTTCTGCTGCTGCAGCGTTTGCTGGTGGGATAGGTTGTGTCCAGTGTGGTAATAAGAGGCTTTCCTTTGAGGGCACTATTCAAGACTTCAATGCAAAAAAGACCTATTTTGGGACCAGAGACGGGCAACAGTGGAAAGAGAAAAAGCAAAATTTAGTTGCAAGCAAAAAAAAAAGGAGGAAAAGAGGGATACCCAGAGTGCAGCTGCAAGTTTCCTCGGGCAGTTTTTTTGTTCACCACACAGCTAATTATAAGAATATTTTTAGTATTTTAGCATTTAAATTCATGTCACGCTTCGCTTCATCACACGCTGGTGGGGTCAAATGTCAAAGCTGTGCTTTTATTTGAGCTTCACTCCGGCAATTTTCTTGATCTATGCTGGCAGCTGCTCCTGTCATCAAACCACCTGACTGATCTGCTTTGGTTGGAACTACCATCAACATTTGGACGTCATGCTGTTGTTGCAGCAAGTACACCAAATCCTTTAAATCTGCTGCTGTGTGAATCAACACTTTTTTGTTTTTCTGGCTCCAGTCTGCACCCACCACATGCTCGTCTTATAGAGTCTGACTTGGGATCTATTTGTGCTACCACCACCACCACCACCTGTGGTCCCAGCCCATACACTCCCAGGATCTGTGTGCAGGTGTGTGTGTGTTTGTCAAGGAAGCCAAAATCTATCTCCCTGGGAAGCCCGTACTTAATCGGAGGATTTGCTCTGCTTTTCACCTGATCGCTCACACACTCAGTCATCCCTTCCTCCATCCCTTTATCCCTCGCTCACGCTCTGCCTGTCCACTGTACCTGCTGTCACACATAGTTTGGTGGGGTCAGGACCGCAGCCGCCAAGCTAATGAGCCAGGCTTGTTTGCCTCTGGAGACACGGCTGGGAGGAAGAAAAACTGCAACGGAGAACATTTTAAAGGACCCAGGAGTCTGAGAGAGAGCAGAGCAAACAGAGGTAGGGATGGTCGGTCAGTAGCCCAGGCAGAGGGCCGTCGGCCGGGGTGAAGCAGAGGGGGCTGGAGGTGGCTGATGGCTCCTTTGTGGAAGGCCATGCTATCGAAGAGCAGCCCGCTGTACAGAGACTCTCTGTACTCCTTCTCTCTGTGGGAGTGGAAGGCTCAGGAGAGAGAACTGCTGCTGCTGAAGAAACTCACCGACAGGGAGAGGAGGGCTCTGATCTCACAACTCGAAAAGTAAGACGGACTCAATAAACACATGATAATAACTTTTTTTATGTAGAACTTTTTAAAACAACATTACTTCTTTACCATAAGAATAAGTAAAAAAGCAAAAGTCTCAGAACCAGGCTAGCTGTTTCCCCATGCTTCCAGTATTTATTGCTGAGATAGGCTATAACCACATCTTGACTCGAGCTCCATCCTCTGCTCTCACTATGCATGTTGGTGCACAGCTCTGCAGCAAGCATTAAATGTTAATGACAGATGTTGGCCTTCGTAGTTTTTAATGGAAAAACAACTGCCGAAAACAATATTGGACCAAAAAATTCAATGTGATGAAATCAGAAAAATTGAAAGAAACATTAGTTAGACTAAAGGTGTTGTAAAAATGAATTAGTGAAGTAACTAAGAAAACAGGATTTTAAAAAGTATAGAATGGCTTTCAGTTTAGTTACATTGCACCTCATGACAGGAAGAAACAAAGTATCACCAATGAAAAATCAAGAATGCTGTATTAGAAACTTATTAGCCTGAACAGCTAGTATAATTGGTAGCTTGGTTAGTAAACTCACTGCAAAAAAACAAAAAAACAAATCCACAATCACATAACAGCTGTAGTAAAATATACCTACAGATTATATTACAACAAGGCCATTTGGAGAACAGACAAAAGATCCCAGTTGATGTTACAAAATTGTGGAAGTAACATTGGTTGCGTCCGAAATCCCATACTAACATGCTATTTAGTAAGCTAAAACAGTGTGAGACTTTTTTAGTGTGACCGAAACCGTAGTATGAAACCAATAGTGTGAATGTGAATTGCACTATATCCAGTGAAATATTACAGTATGCAACGCTGTACACTACGGCGGCATAAATAGGCTATCCCACAATGCAATGCAGTATAGCGACAACAACGTTCATAACAGACATTGACGGACAGCTCTGTAACATCAATAACACTTCAATTTGGAAGTGTACGATTTCACTTTACTAGGCTAATATATACTAAATTAGTTCAGACTTTGATTCTCACAAAACTTTGTTTTGGTCACATGGGGTTGGCACGGGTTGCCATGGTTACACGTCTCCAACCGGCAAGGAGGCTCTCAGGAAGTGACGACGTAAATTGCTACTCAATATGTCGTGTATGTCGTGTAGTGTATAGTAGCCTATGCGATTTTGGACAAAGCCAATGTCAGTTAAACAGCTATGGAACAGTTAGCAATTGCTATAGCAACAGAGCACCCACCTGAAACCAGCTGTTGATGGCAGAAAACCATGCAAACATGTACTGTACGTGTTCATGTGCAAGTTAAACAAATGAGACAGAACATGTTAATTGGTGAGCTTTTGAGGTACTGTAACTTTGGGCAGATCCAGGCCAGCTGTTTCCCCCTGTGAATAGTCTGTATGCTAAGCTAGGCTAACCACATCGTCTGGCTAAGCTCTGTACTTGACATAGAGACATGAAATCGATATCCATCTGAACATCTTACTCTTGGAAAGAAAGCAAAATAAGCATATTTCCTAAAATGTCTCCCCGGAAAGGAAGCAAAGAAAGTGTAAATTTATGCTTTGCAACATTTTAAGTCACATCTGTTTGGGAAGAAAATACAAGAAATAACAAAGTAACATTGGAAAGAGCTTTTAACGTGATGTGAACATCACCAGATGGAAAACTAGATTGACTGTGATGTTGAAATCTTCATGCGAATGTGGATCTGTGAGCATGCGGGTGTGTATCAGTCATTGATTTAGATGAATGACCTTCACCTCAGCATCTGTGTACCAACATGTCACTGTTAATTAAATCAGCTGTAGGGGACACACTGCATAAGCAACTTGTGTTGTCTTGTTGTCCCTCCACCTGCCTCTGTATGTCTGCCCTTCCAGTTTTCATTCATGCATATCACGTCAGTGTAAATATGTTATCCTTGTGAACGTGAGTCTGCATTTTTACCCTGCGTGATGTGATGCAGCGTCACGTATGCGCAAGTCACTAAGAGGCTTCCCTAAAGCAACGCAATGCAGGCATCAAAGCCTCTATAAGACAGTCCAGATCAGCAGGCAGGTGGCTCACAAACCTGGTACAGCGTTACTAATTAATGCTCTTCATCCTTTACGTCACATGGGCAGCTAATGCAGCTGTTCTCACATTCTCTGGGTGCAGTATTGGTTACTTACCTGGATTTTATTAAACAGTTAGATCATTTTTAACTGATTTACACTTGGATTTTATGTTTCCACGTGTGGTTGACAAGTACCCTAATTATAACAAAACCCGATCTGATAGACCAGTGTTGGAGCAAGTTGAGGCATATTTTGATTATTTTTGATGACGATGATGATGGTTGTTTCTAGAACAGCTGTTCCTACAGTATAATATGTCATAAAAGCTAGGGTTGGTAATCTTTTTCAAAAACATTTTCTATTTTTTTTAATCCTCATTACATCCCAAAAGCAATCAATAAATCAAATGCTCTGACAAAAAAAGAGAAAAAAATCCGGTATCTGTGGCTGTTGCAGGACTGTAATAAACCTGTCCAATCATTTCATTTGGTCCAATTTTGCCAGCGTGCACTCTGCCCGTGCACTCATTGCACTCACTCTTCCACAAGCTGCTAGCTTGACAGCTGCGAGTACTAACAATAGCCATGTTTGTTGTTTATAGTGATAATTTATTTGGGGGAGTGGCTTTGGAGGGAGGCCTGAAGAGACGGACTGTCAGTGTTGCCGACTTGGCGACTTTCTCTCTAGATTTAGGGACTTTTGGAGCGAGTGCTGCTAGCTACTTTCATTGGAAAAGAGTTGACAACACTGGGCTGGGTTTTTTAGTTGAATCATTTTTAAAATCTAGTGTTCTCTTGGTAGTTTCTCAACATTACCAACCCTAGCTTTAACCAACGTATTAATGCATAACCTTTCAATTTGAACAGCTTGATCAGTGAAATAATTAATTCATGTAACTAAACACATTCACACACACGTTTAATTGTTGTTGACTAAATCACTTTGGATGATTTTTACATTTTATATTTATAGAGCCATTCATTATAGAAATGAATAACATAAAAATATAATTGTGGGCAAAATGTGAGAATATTTGATCCATTGAATCGTGGATGAAAATGTCGAAATCAATCACCACTCTTGCATTAAATACTTACACCATCATCATTAAACAAACAGCAGTTATGTTTTTGACATGTGGTTCTGCTGCCTGCAGTTCTTTGAATTTGGAAAACAGAAAGAAATCAAACAGTCACATGTTAAGTCTGCGGTGCTGGTGATTTAAATGTTATTCTCACTGCTATTTATGATATTTTTCATAGTTTATTTCCTTGATTATTTTGTAGCTAAAAAGATAAACCCATTAATGAAAAGCTGTGAATCTTATATTTGTTGTCTTAAAGGAACAGTGTAGCATTTAAGGGGATCTATTGGCAGAAATGGAATATAATATTAATAAGTATGTATTCTTTAGTGTATAATCACCTGAAAATATGAATCTTTGTGATTTTGTTACCTTAGAATGAGCCGTTTATAACTACAGTATATACAGAGTGGGTCCTCTTCACGGAGCCAGCTGCCATGTTTCTACAGTAGCCCAGAACGGACAAACCAAACACTGGCTCTAAGTAGGGCCATTCGCTCACATTTGTTTACATGTTTTCGCGTCGGCCACCATAGTTCTCCTACACACTTGGCACGCAGGAGAAATTTTAGTTGGTTGCAACCTCACCGCTAGATGCCGCCAGATCCTACACACTGCACCTTTAATGCTGAGGTATTGAAGCATAATCTTTTTTTGGACCTTTTATTTATTCAGATATCACTTCAAGTATCTTTTTACAAGAAGGCCCTGATCAAACTCATACAGTTACGCTCATTCATACTCCTGAAGGCTGCTCAGTACAGTCTAAGTCTTATCCACTGAACTCCACTGGAGCAGATGGGTGTTAAGAGCTTTGCTCAAAGGCAACTCAGTCGTGTTAATGAGGAAGGGGTGAGTCTGTCACTTTCCCCACCCAGATTGATCCTGCTAGTCTGGGAATGGAAACCTAAAACCTAGCTTTGGGATATATAGTACATGTAGGGGTTGCACTAAATTGAATTTGCCTTTTGGAATAAAGTAAATGGATCAATTTGACTGATAATTAAAACACATATTAATAATACATACTGCATGTTTGTGTTTGTGTGTACAGGCTCAGTAAGGAGCTGCAGCAGAAGGACAAGGTCATCGAGTCCCTCCGCACCAAACTAAACCAGCATCACCACCACCATCACCCTCACCGCTCCGACACGCCCTGCAGCGGCCACGCCCTCTCCGACACCACCGACCAATCGGATCGCATCTCCTATGTGTCCGACGAGCACGGATCCACGAACGAGGACCTGGATCTGTGCTCCGACGTGGACGCTGCCAGCGAGCTCGGTCAGAAGGAAACACGGACTTGTGCCAGAGTCAGCACAGGTGAGGACACGACACCCGTCATCCAGCTTCTGGTGGATTTATACACTACTGCGTAATTGTATACAACTAAATGTAAAAACTTGTCAACAAATACAAACCCAAACCAACAACCTGTTAGTCTCAACACTTCCCCAGCCTGTCTTTGACACTCAGCACCAAGCCCATTGGTTGCTACTGAAGATTGAGTCTTTAAACACACCACACTAATGTATAGTTTGCATTTTTTTAAAGGCTCAGTAATTCCCTAAAACAGCTTGTCACTGTAATTTTGTTGGGGACTATTTTCAGTGGCGGATTAATCCACATTTGGTGCTCTTGTGAGTATTTGTGGCAGCAGGACGGTGTATGTGTTCCTTGCGTGGCAGCGGGATTCTCACGTTATGGTCGTGTCTATAATGGTAACTCACAAATTGCGAAAACTTGCAAAAACTCTCGTTGCTCGACAACATATCCCAACCTTAACCATTCGAGGCCAATGTCTAACCGTAACAATCTCACGGGAGTTTCGCAATTTGTGGGGAACCGTCTAGGCACGACTGTGGTTTATGTGTGTGTGACGCGACAACATGGAGGCGACTGTTTGTTCAAAACAACAATGGCAGCTCAGTGGCAGAGGTTAGCGTAGCTGCAATAGCATCAGTTATATCAGAACTGGAGATTCTTCTTTGATAAAAGAGCAAAGAACGGCACTGAAGGCTTTACCCGATGGAAAAGATGTTTTCGTTCTTCTCCTGACTGGCTTCGGCATGAGTTTGATTGACAGATGGTTCATCCAATCACCTGCCAAGTATTTTTTGAACGTTCCTGCCCTTTTCCAAACAGTTTCGAATGCCACCTTCTCAGATGGTTCTGTGTAACAAACATCTGACAGGGTCAGGTTAGGTGTATGTGGGATTGAGTCGAAATGAAATACAGTGTGTGTGTTCATGGTAACAGTGCAACAGTGTGGCTCATTGATGTGTTTTTAATAGTTTCCGGACAACAATGGCGCTCTATGGCACAGAAGAAGCAGATATATCAGGCTTTGATACACACACAATACTTGTTAGTAGATATATTTATTGTTGATTTGGCTCTGCACCTGAGATTTATTGACAATAAGAAATATATAGAACATCACCAGATTTTTTACTTTTAAGTCCAGCTCTTGACTTTAGTCACATGACCTCTGCAGTATGTTCATATCCTCTCTGTTCATCACAAATAACAGAAATGTCCTGGCTACATATGATGCTTTTGAATACAGCAGGTTGTTCTTACACCAATCGTAGCTATACCTATGAAAAGTAATGCACTGTAATTCGTATATATGCCACAAAACCAATTTGTATGTAATCCGCGTAATCGTGAACCAGGAAGTATAAAGAGCAACAAATGCCACGAAGGGAGGAGGTCGAGGTGGATGGGTGGGTGAAAAAACACCGGACTTTCGCCCAGGAGGCCGATGTATGTTGATATATTTGTACTTAAGTAACGCCACTTCCTTAGTAATTTGAACCCAGACCACAATCTTGTCCTAAACCTAAATAAGTCGTTTTGTTGCCAAAACCTAACCAAGTTGTTTCCTGTGAAAATGGAAATTTATTTCCGCATGTAACGAGCGGAAATTGAAACGTGTTGCTGGATATTAGTAGGAAAATGTCTGAGGAATGAGGAATAGGGCCTAACTTTTCTTAAGATATCATGCAAACCGTAGTATGAGGATATGTTGAGTTGACAGCAGACTCTTTTCATTTCCAGATTGCCACTCTCACAGTGGCACCATGTCACATCATCCGTCTGTCCCTCCATCCATCGCCTTATCCCACAAAACCCAGTCCTGCTTCAGCTGTCCCAGCATGCATTACCCCAGCTCGCCACACAAACCCGCAGACATGCAGAGTCAGACAGGTATGAGTGTAACCCAGGCTGTAAAAAAAAAAGAAAAGGCAGAACTTCCCTTTATGTGAATTAGTTTTCTATTGCATTATATCATCTCACACCTCTGAGCTTCAGTTTCTCTTTTTCTTTTCTGTATCTCTCTTTCATTCTTGTGCTTTGGATTCTTCTACTCCTCCCAGCTCCAGCCTCAGCCTTCACCTCTACCCCCCTCCGCCCTCCCCCCTCCTCCTCCACCACCCAGAGGGTACCTTTGCCCTTCCATCCCCACCCCGCAACCCTGCGCACCCGTTACCCAGGCAACGGGGGACTGGGTTTCTCCCTGGCTGAGGTGCACCAGGAGCTGCAGATGTTACAAAGGCAGCTGGGAGACAATGAGAGTGCGTCGGTCGGACTGTAAATGCATGAGTTTGTGTGTGGGAATGTGTTAAAAGACTTACTATAAACTAATTGTGTGTTGGTTGCTCAGTAATACTGTGCATCATACCAGACTGTATATCAATATCACAAAATCAAGCCATCGAAGCCGCGGAAACTTCAGCTTCAACTTCTTTTATTCATGGGTGGATTACTGAACGGGCCCCAAAGTGTCAGGGGTCCCCTGGCCTTCACCTATAAAATGTCACACAAAAGAGACTTGTATTAATATAGTATTAGTATTAATATAGACAGAATACATCTGTTCTCACTTATTTAATAGCAGTTACAATTACATTGATAACAATTCACAAGACTGAAGACTCTAGTATCCTATCCTATGTTCAGTATAACATAGTCATATCAATTTACCTAAATCCTAAACCTGAGAACTGCATAGACATCTGAAAAAACATAACATTGCAAGGGAATGAAGTAGAGTAGAGTATAATCAGATCTATGTTGTAGTGTGTTCTGTCATCTGCTGACAGGTTGTAGCTTTTCACAGAGCTGATGACAGATTAGCAAGAATAACATCTCTCAAATGTATGTAAGTCTATCTGGCAATACATACATGATCTATACTGCGGCGTTGCGCTGGAAGCTACTGAGCGGAAATAGACATACTGTATCGCTCAGAAAGAATGGAAGAAGAAAAGTATTGCGAGGGAATGCAAAAGTATTGCAAGGGAACGCAATATTTATTGAGAGAGAACGCAAAACATATTGCAAAAGAATGCAAAATATTGCAAGGTAATGCAAAACATATTGCGAAGGAACACAAAATGGACAAAACATATTGCAAGGGAATGCAAAATATTGCGAGGGAACGCAAAACATATTGCAAGGGAACGCAAAATATTGCGAGGGAACGCAAAACATATTGCGAGGGAATGCAAGATATTGTGAGGTAACACAAAACATATTGCAAGGGAACGCAAAATATTGCGAGGGAACGCAAAACATATTGCGAGGGAACGCAAAACATATTGCGAGGGAACGCAAAATATTGCGAGGGAACGCAAAACATATTGCGAGGGAACGCAAAATATTACGAGATAACACAAAACATATTGTGAGGGAACACAAAATATTGCGAGGTAAAACAAAACATATTGCAAGGGAATGCAAAATATTGCGAAGTAACGCAAAACATATTGCGAGGGACCAGATACATATTGCGAAGTAACACAGAACATATTGCGAGGGAACGCAAAAATAGTCCTCAAAGAAATTCTCACCATGACCCTTAAGGGGCTCCGTAGATGCCAGATTGATCCACTTTGTAAGGGAGGGAAGATTTATAATATTTCATCGGAAACAACTGAATCATTGTTGTCTGTGTGTGAAGCTAGCTGCTCAATAAAAATGTGTTTGCACATTCAAAAAGGATTAGCCGTCGAGCTGCCTCACCATCAGTATGAGGATCATTGACGTTAATGCTGCTGCAGCAGATACACAGGCTTTCTTCTCCTCTTCTCTTTGCCTTCGTCTTTAACACGCTGCACTTTCTTTCTCATTAAATAAGTGTTCTTCATTTGATGCTTAATGAACCCAGAGCACCCAGCTTGAGAAGGATTTACTGTGATTTTGAAACACTAATCAGGGATGGAGCTTTCAGAAACACCAGACCAGACGGATTTCATTTGGCTGATTAAGTCGTTCACTGCGTCAAAAGAAATCCCTTCATCTCTCTTTCAGTCTATTACTCTCTCCCCTTCCTTTGTGTCTCACTAACACTCTAATTCTTGAAAATACACATGTCTCTCAGGCTTTTCTGCAGTGTTCTTTCCCTTTATTAACTGATATTTAATTGTATTTACTTACTTCATGGTACTTTATCTTCTTCCTCAGGGTTTTCCACTCCCCAGTCCAAACCTCTTCAGGGTTTCCCGTTTGCCCACCAGCAGCCCGACGCCTCTGCCTTCCTGCCTCTCTCCTACCACGGATACCAGCCTTCTCCGTTCAGCAGCAGTCTGGACGCCAGCTCAGCGATGAAAGCTGGGGCCAGTCTGCTGGAGAGCAGTGCATTGTGGGATATGAGCTACGGTACCCGACCAGTGAGACTGGGAGCCGACCTGTCTTCAGGATCCTCGGGGTACCAGTCAGGCACCAGCAACACAGGTAGACGCTCAGCTAAACCCTGAGGCTTTCAACTACCAGCTCCATTTACTGAGTGAAGGCCGTGAGATGCAGTTAAAAGCTCTAAAAACTAATAAATGGACTTTTGAGCTTAGATTCTCTTTGTTTCATTGTTCCTACTTGTTTCTGCAGTGCAGACTTTTCGAATGGATATAATAACTTTGTGCTGCATTACCAGAAAACAGTAATACAACTCTCAATAGAAAACATGTTTACTCTGATAGTTTACAATGAATTCTTAAATAAAAAACAGTATTCAAATCATAGACTGTATATAAAGAGGGACGACGCGTCTCCACTTCCTCCCACTGTACAAAAGTGAAGCCAAAATATCCCGGATACGGGATACTACCATCTTGAGCCAGAGTCTGCGCAGTAGTGATCGGGGAGTTGGAGCTGCTGTATCGAGATCACGCCCACACATCCGCCCGAGCCAATCACAGCCACAGCTTGTTAGCATGAGCCACCTAGCTGCTACGTTAGCACCACGGTAGCTGTTTGGCTAAAAAGACACAACAACTAACTATAATATCTCTATAACTACATTTATGATCAACTTGACACACACAGACTCGTGATGGTTGGTTATATTTCCTTCCTCGAACAATTCCCGAGTCTTGACTACTTCACTCAGAGCAGCTGTCAATCACAGCTGTCAATCATGACGTCTTACCCCCTTTTTATAGCATCAAATAACTAATTAAAACCAAACTTACCAGAGAAATGAACACTTGAACATACATCAGCGTGATAAGAACTACTTAAAATGAAACCATCTTTGGGATACATTTATTTGATGTGTACTTTGTCTTTGATTTTTTGGTTTGGCCCATGTCCCATCTGCTAACATGGAGGGGGCAGGGTTTATGACCTATACTGCAGCCAGCCACCAGGGGGCTATCAAGATGTTTTGGCTTCACTTTTGGGGAGCTGTCATGTCTTCCATCTTTATACAGTCTATGATTCAAATAGCGTCTCAAATAGTAGCATTTGTTAGCACAAACAAATATAATGGCTGGTCGCTAATTAAGGCCAGATAAAAGCTTTAAGTGGGGATGGAACTAGTTGTACACTCAGAGCTCACACACTCACATACAATTAGCACAATGTACGAAGTTCCATTTTTTTTCTTTTTAAATTAAATACTATTTGCATTCAATAATTAACTCCAATTGCTTCTACTACCACTGTCAGTTAAAATCAACACTTCCTGCGTTTTTCAAATTAAAAGTCTACCAGGAAAGGGAAAGATTACGACCTTTGCACCGCGGGAAGGCCATAATGCAAATATAAATGGGCGAAAACATGCAAAATGATGTGGTCCTGTAGTACTTCAGTGCAGATTATCATTTGTGTTTCTTTTGTAGGTTCAGACCTGATGAAAGAGCACCTGAGAGAGATCAGGAGTCTGAGACAGAGACTGGAGGACTCCATCCAGACCAATGATCGCCTCCGACAGCAACTGGAGGAGAGACTGGCCCGCACCGTCACTGAGAAAGGTAACACACACACACGCACACACACACACACACGTTGTGTACATCAGTAGGAAACTGGAGAAAGTGTTCAATTTGTATAGTTTTATTCTCATTATAGAGATTTAATAAAAAACCTAATAGAAGTAAAACATTAGGTGTTATTACGTTAAAGGTAGGTTCCGTAATGCTGAGAAACTAGCAAGAGTACACTAGATATTAAAAATGATCCAACCGAAAAACCCAGCCTACTTTTCCAATGAAAGTAGCTAGCAGCACTAGCTCCAAAATTCCCTAAATCTAGCAAGAAGACTGCGCACAGGTAGACAGGCAGGCAGGCCGTCCATTGGACGAGCTTATTACAGTCCTGCAACAGCCCCAGATACCGTATTTCTTTTCTTTTTTTTTTTGTCAGAGCGTTTGATTTATTAATTGCTGTCGGGATGTAATAAGAATTTCAACAAATATAACAAAACATTTTTTTAACAGCACTACCAACCCTAACATGCCAAACATTACATGCTTAACATCTCCCTGTCCTCTCCAGGTGCACCTACCAACATCTACATCCAGGGTCTGGACTCGGTCGGCCAGCTCTCCAGTGAGATCAGACTTCTGAAGGAGGAGAACGTCAGTCTACAGAACCAGCTGAAGCAGGCCACCAGAGGTACAGTCTGGTGCTCACTACCAGGGCCACAACCTCGAGAGAAAGCATATCCATGACATTTTTTAACATCATCCATCAAGTTGTATTTAGTAGATTCAGAGCTTTTCTGCCCACGAACGCACGGAAGTTATTAAAGGGAAACTTTGCGGATTTTCAACCGGCTTTGTATCGTTGTAATGTGGGTGGTATGTGCAAATGAACGATGCTCGGCTTCTCTCCACCCGGAGCTCCCCTCTTACCCGCCGGCAAGGATCCTGTAGTAGGGTACTGTGGATGACAGTACTGTGGAAGCAGACCTTTACCGGCAGGTGAGCAGGGAGCTTCGGACGCAGGTAACGTGAAGGGAAAATTGGCAACGTTTCCCTTTAACAGTTTTGGTTCTGTTCAGGGTCAAATAACTTGCTCAGCTCTGTACTGTCGGTGTAATATAAAACTGTAATGTCTTGTGTCCCCATGCAGAGAGCAGCAAGGAGGCGGAGCAGCTGAAGGAGGCGGAGCTAGAGGCTGAGAGGTGGGAGGAGCAAAGCAGGAAGCTGCAAACTGAGGCTGAAGCTCGCAGCCAAGAGATTGCACAACTGAAACAGGACAGACAGAAAAACCAGGAAGCCATCAACAGGTGTGTGTTCATGTACTTTGTGATTACTAGTTTACGACCTTGAGAGTGAAGACATTTTGGAAAAGTGGGGACATTTCGTCAGGTCCTCACATCCTCAAAAGGCTGTTTGAGGGTTAAGACTTGGTCCGAAGGTTGAGGTTAGACAGTTAAAGAGCAACTTAACAACTCTGAAAATCTTGGTTTGACTTTCCACCTTGCTGCAGTGATGTAGACGTGCACTCCAGGTTGTGTCAGTACACTGTGATATCACTGTGTGGTTACAGGTGCAACAAAGCACAACCACATCCATCAGTGATGCTGAGTGCTTTTTAGGGTTACAAATAGGTGGCTAAAGAATGTATTATGTTCAGTAGCTAACTAACATATGATTTCATGTGTGTGTCTTTTCTTAGACTCCAGCATGAGGTGAGCGTCCTCCAGCAGCAGCTCTGTGAGAGCCGCAGTCTGGTCAACTCTCTTCAGTGTGAGCTGCAGGTGTACCACAGAGTGTGTGGAGTCAACACAAACACACACGCAGGTAAGAGGTTGCCACAGTTCATGAACTTCCAGAGATATCTTAAATGTGTTTTTATCCTGGCACCTGTAAATATCCTGCAAAAACATGTCTTAAAAATTGTATAACTCATCTGTGTTTGCGTGTTTTCAAGCAGGTCAGGCCAGTGACGGCGCCAAACTTGGACACACCACTGCGACCTTTGACCCCAGAGAGCTGCACGTTCAGCTGGAGCAGCAGCTGAGCGGACAGGCTGACACGCAGCCTCGATCCAGGAGACAGCTCTTCAACGGTCAGTATGACTGACACAAGTAGGGGCGGATCACAACACTAGCATTAAGCAAAATGATTCTTGGTTCTTTTGGAGCTCAATAACAGAGAAATATGTCATTGAGAGAAGCATTGAGAAGCTGATTTTTGCTGTTCAGTACTGATGGATATCTTCCTCCACAGAAAACGTTCCCTCCCCGCCTGTGAGAGACACTGGACTCATCAGTCCTACCTCTCCTCTGCATCCTGCGCGGAAACACGCAGTAGAGACTGGATCAGCCGATCAAGGTGAGAACAGCCCAGTCATCTTTACTTGTGAAAGCAACACAGTCCATTAAATGTTCATTAAATTATCAGATTTTCTTGTTATTCCGCTGACACCTCCATATATCGCACGGCAGCGCTCCATAGCACATACTGTAGAGCTATGTGTCTCCCTCCTGCCCTTGTTCCTAATCCTCTTGTTTTCCGTCCCTGCAGCCTCGACCCTGCAGGGTCAAGCCCCCGACGGCTCATTCGCCAACCGTCACGGCCGCCATTCGGTGGGCCACATTGACGACTTCAAGGCTCTGCAGCAGCAGATCCTGGAGGGCGGCGCTCTCCTCCGCAAGATGGAGACCTCCCTTTATCCCCTGAGCACCCCACAGGAGTTCAGCCTTCATCAGGTGAGAGACACGGGAAGCAAAAACACATCAGGGCAGAACCAAAAGAGTCGTTCACGGGGCGGTTCACTAGTCTCAGGTGAACGAAGCAAACTGGGTCTGTCCTCACTGATAAAGATTAACAAATCATCTAGGTTTTATATATATACTTTCAGAGCAGTGGTGTAAGGTAGTTACGACAGGCCCCTGTGCATGGTAGTTACTAGTTATGAAGCACACACCCAGACCGTTAGGCGTATATATATTTTACCAACAATGTGTTAGATTTACAATCAAATGAGTTACTTAGGCTATTGTACTGGGAATCGCTCTCTCTATGGGCCCCAGTGCAACCATGCACTGCATATATTTACACCCCTGTTTTAGAGGCTGCAGTGTTATTTAACGCCACAATGTGTAAAACTATATCTACAGTATATATAGCATCAAATTATTATTATAGATATGAGGGGTGTTTTTTGTGTCAAAATAAAACTGGGCGTCTGTGTTGCTTTCAGCCCATCTTTTATACCACCTCTGGAGAGCCCTCCAAAAGCAAATTTCCTTCACATAGTTTTTAAAAAATCTAGTTTGTTCCTATTTTACATTATTATTGTGAATACTTTTAGCTGCTGGTCACACTAAGGAATTTTAACTTTAACTTCAAAGGTTTTTTAACCTTTTCGTGCTTTTATAGACTAGATCTATAAAAAAAACAGCTGATGGATTAATCATTAGTTCAACTTGTTATTAACATCTTGTGTGTTGTGTGTCTCAGCCTTCAGACTCCGGTCCTGTCAGAAAGCTGCTGTCTGACACTAAAACCCTGCGACAGATCCTGGAGGAGGCCGACTCTCTGCTCCGGATGTTCTGGAGAGCAGCTCTGCCAAACTCCGAGGAAACCAAACAGGTCAGGAGCAACGCCTTGCGATGTTAATGGGTTGGAACATGTAGAGGAGCTGAGGGCAGAGGAGTTTAGAAAGCCTTCTTTGATCCTTCTTTGCTCCTGCCAGTGAAGTCAGCACAGCCTTTTTATGTTTTCATCATGTTATACGTAGTAACACACTGGCTGATATTTTTGGGCAGTAAAATGTATTTCCAGGAGGTAACAGCTGAATCAGTGGAGACTACAGCAGTCGGTCGGACCTTTATAACCTGCCAGAAATTATTCAGGCATCAAGTCTTACTACGTTTTGCTTTTTTAACTAGAATGACTTCCTAAAAAGGTGTTTTTATGCTAAAAATTATCATTTTCTGTTTTAATCCCATATGTGTTTGACTAGCAATGATTGCTTACATACATTAAGACTTGTGTTAACAGTAGCCATTGATCTCACATGCATTTACCTGGATGTGTGAACAGACATTGAACATTTGCTCTGTCTCTGTGTGTTTACAGGATCAGTCTCTGAGGGACGAGGTTGTCTCTCTCCGTCTTAGGCTCTCAGAGCAAGAGCAGGCTCTACAGGACGCCATGGAGACTGTGAAGAGCTCCAACCGCACCAAAGATAGCATGGAGCACTTTATAGTCAACCAACGTGAGTGACTCATATCCCTCGTCTTTCTAGTAGATGATATAAAACCATGTATTGTTCTTTTTTTTGGATAGAAAATTAGATAACCCTGGAATTATTTCAGTAATGATCAATAATGATATTTACTAGGGCTGTCAATCGATTAAAATATTTAATTACAATGAATCGCATGACTGTCCATAGTTAAGCGTGATTGATCGTAAATTAATTGCACATTTTTTATCTGTTCAAAATACTGTAAAGGGAGATTTGTATTTAGGAAGTATTTAATACTCTTATCAACATGGGAGTGGGCAAATATGCTTGCCATATGCAAATGTATGTAAATATGTATTATTGGAAATAAATTAACAACACAAAACAATGACAAATATTATCCAGAAACCCTCACAGGTACTGCATTTAGCATAAAAAATATGCTCAAATCATAACATGGCAAACTCAAGCCTAACAGGCAACAACAGCTGTCAGTGTGTCAGTGTGCTGACTTGACTATGACTTGCCCTAAACTGCATGTGATTATCATAAAGTGGGCATGTCTGTAAAGGAGAGACTCGTGGGTACCCATAGAACCCATTTACATTCACATATCTTGAGGTCAGAGGTCAAGGGATCCCTTTGAAAATAGCCATGCTAGTTTTTCCTCGCCAAAATTTAGCCTAACTTTGGAGCGTTATTTAACCTCCTTCACGACAAGCTAGTATGACATGGCCTTAGGTTTTCTAGTTTCATATGATGTCAGATCTTCACTCTAGCTTTAAAACTTAGACCGCTACAATCAAATAAACGCAAGTTGCATTTATACGTTAGAGAAATTAGTGGCGTTGAAATGTATTTGCGTTAACTCGTTATTATCGCATTAACTTTGACAGCCCTAATTTCTACATTGTCTCTTAGTCTAACCCTACAAAGCTGTCCGTCCTTATTTAAGATAAGGCTTTGATTCAAGAGTCAGACAACCGGAGTTATGGAAAAGATGAAATATAATAAAATGGGATTATCTTTCATCCTCATCTATGTCTGTTTCACTGTCTTGAGTCGTCTTCATCCAGCTCTGTCCTCTGTCTATATCTGTCTGTTTTCGTCTTGTTCCATCGTTCACATGATGACTCCCAGATGCTCTGTGTGTTTGTTTGCAGTGTCGAGAACGCGGACCGTGTTGAGGAAAGCCAAGACAAACTTGCAGGTGAGTTCTCACAGGTTTTTAAGCATTATAAACCTTTCATTTTATTCCAGCTGGTGAGATTAACTGAGATAATCAGAATAGGATCAGTGTCTCTCTGTAACGCCCTCTCACCTCTCTCCTGCTGTTTCTCCTTCCTCTGACTCCTGCTGAGTCTCCTCAGGAGAACGAGCTCAGGATTTCCTCCCTTCGCCGTGCCACTTTCTCCCTTTCCTCCTCTTCCTCCTCTTTCCCTCCCTCCTCCTCTTCCTCACACCCCTGGCCTGGTAAAGGTATGGTCCCCTGGCTTTGCTGTGCTCTGTTCAGTGTCCCGATAACATGATGAAGCAGCTTGCTTTTTGATGAAAAACCTGGTATTAAAAATATATGTGCATGTAGCCAACTAAGTAATGTCATTTTAAACTTTTAACTGTCAGTGTTCTACCACTGGCAGACTGGGACTCTAGTAGCCTCATACACAAAAAGATCCACTTTGGACTACAAATCATATTAGCGAATTTCTCCTTTTTATCTGTTAACATGGACACACGTTGTATATTGTCTAACTGAACGAGAGATACACCAAAGAAAAAAGGCACAGCTAATGTCAGTTTTCAGTCTACATTTCCTTGATTTTCACTTTAAAAATATTAACAAAACCTAAAATGCATCTTGACAATGCTTTTTGTCTGCAACAGAGAGGACTTTTGTGATTTCAGTTGGACTTTAAAGGCATCCTGTGACGTTTTTGACCTCTAGTGGTGCTATGGAGCGATGTTTTTATATATGGGCCCCTGTTTTTTGTATCTCTTGCTCTATTAACACTCACACAAGGACGAGCACACAGGTCGAGTATTTCGCAGTTTTGTGCCGTTTATTCATCACGCCCCCGCTGTGTAAAGGCCTTTACACTGGAATTTTTTTTTTAGCATGGCGACATTGTGTGTTTTTTTTTTATGTACACAAATAACAGTGTGAAGTTTAATATTTCACTCACCGGGAATGTTACATTTCTTCATCTACTAATCACTGTCAGTTTGTTTTTATTCTATCCCCCGAAGCCTGAAAGTGTGAAGGGAGAAATATTCTTTTGTTTTCAAGCTAATTCCCTTAAAATTACTAACTTACTTGCACAGTAAATGTTAGTTCCCTCAAATTAATGTGTACACCTACCCAGGAGTTACATTATCGGACTAATTTGTGCATCAAATTACATAATTTGCCTTCTCCTCTTAATCAGGTGCTCTTCTTTCTGGTAAAACTGACAAAATCTGTAAATCATATTTTGTCAAAATTGTTGAATAAAACAAAATGTTGAAGGGAATGTCTCGGCGACAATGACAAGTGGAATTAAGTTCATACTTGATTAATACTCAACAGTATTAATTTGAGGAAATTAAGGGTAGGCTACTAATTACTAATTTCAGAGAACATTTTATCAGATTCTACCCAGACCATCAACAGGTTATGCAGAAATACCATAATGCAGAAGTCCCTGAATGTTTCGTCCTTTGTGTTTCAGGTGAAAACACAGGAGGCTTCTGTGAGCTCGCCTTCTCTCCTCGTTGGGGTGTCGTGAAGCCCCATGCTCCCTTCATCTCCTCCTCCTCCTCCTCCTCTGCTGTCCCGGGACCGGCTCTGCACCAGCGCCCCCTGGAGTCAGCCTCCCTGTAGTGCACCAGCCCCAATGTTCCTCATCATCCTCATCTCATTGTTCAACCAGAAAATCCAGGAAATTCTGTCTCTCTCATCGACTGGAGAAACACTTCAGTTGAGTGACGTCTGTCTGAGTGTGTTGTTGGATTTTTGCTGGTTCATGATCGTTAATGAATGTGATTGAATGAATGATGTAATTGTTTTATTATTGGTTGAGGCCATTAACTGAAGTGTTTTCTCTCATTTATATGAGACCAGTCTGAGTTTGGCTGGAGTTGGTTTATGATTCATGGCTTTTTTTATTTTTAACAGATAAAATTAAGATAAAAAGTTCAACAAATATGAATCCAGATTTAAAACAGTCTCTGGGCTCTTAGAGACAGTTTAGTCCAGATTTGATAGATCTAAATTACCAGTTTTTTTAATGTAGACCTGGTCCTATGCGGTCTAGGCTTGTGAAAACAGTGATATTTTCTTGTTTTTCCTAAATCCGAATGTGATATCTCGCCTCCGTTTGACAATCAGAACAACAACTTAAGAGGAAATATTCTCCCTTAAGCTCCCAATCAGAAGCCAATTTCAGCCCCGTACTTCAGCAGGGATTCAAGAATCAAAAATCCACGTGATGCCAGCAGGAAAGGGGGTTTTGAAAAAGCCAAAACCAAACTGCTAAGTGCTTCCTGTCAGCCTCTGTTGAGGCTCTAGTTTGTAGTTAGTGTGTAGAATAGTTGCATGTGGTTTGAGCAGCTCGTGGAAACAAAGCCATACTCTCTGACGGTACAGTTGATCCGTTTTTCTTTTGTCCTACTTGTACAAAAAAATGGCCAACTACTGATAACATATGGAAAACACTACCAATAGACAGTTTGGTCAAATAGCTGGTAGATGATGTTCTCTTGCATTTACTCACAAATAAAACACCAATATAGGAATTTTTGCTCATCGTCTTCAAACAGTACAGTATTACTGTTAAAAATGGAGTCAGTTCTCTTCAGATATTTAATCAAGAATATGGGTCCAACCCAGTTTTTCCTGCTGAAACACTAACCTGTAGTGTTGGAAGGCCTTGTGGTGAAGCTGCTGTAATGTGCAGCATCTTATTAATAAACCATCATTAATGAAAACATGTTACAGTTCGACTGTCATCGAGCTGCTCAGCGGTTTGCCTGATGCCTTCAGTAACCGATAATAGAAATTCATTTTATAGTGGATGGTCCAAGAGAGATGACATTTCATTTTTGTAACCAGAAAAATGGACCACACATTTATCTCTTTTCTTTGCTTTTTTAATATATATATCCTTTTGGTGATTTTCTTTTTTTGCTAAATTTGTAAATATGAATTTCCCTCACTTTTTAAAGAATTAGTCGTCAAGGGAGAAACATCTGTATGTAAGGATATTTTATTCAAAACTTCTGCAGGATTTGTGACGCTCACTGTGCAAATGAACTGAAATTGGGTGTTTTACACTGGCTCCTCCAAATTTTCTTTCTTTCTTTTTTTTTATTATTATTTTTTCTTGATTTCTCTGTAAAGTAGGTTAGCTGTTTCTTTTTGTGCATGAACTGTGGCTTCACTGCCCTCTGATACTTTTACTGAAATATGCAATTTTTTGGGTTACTGTGCAATAATAGCCTTCGTGGTTGCTTTCTGTTGATGTTTTAGGCCTGGATATTAAAGTGCCATGTCATCTGTTTTAGCTCTGAAGCTGAATTAATTTAAACAATCTTACTTTTGGATGCCCAGCTATATGACAATCAATTTGAAGCAGTTTTAATTGCCCACTCATTTTAGGCTTAACACAAATCACAGTTTTATATACAATGTGGAAAAAAAGGCAAAGTAACAGCATAAACGAGCACTGTAATGATATATTTATAAAGCAATAAGGTCAACCAAAGTGAACAACTTGTATAAATCTGGTGTAAAATCAAGTTGAGAGATTTTTTTGTGTGCAATTCCCCAAAGGTCAAAGGTCAAACTTAGTGTCTTTCTTAGTGTCTGTGTGGTTGTAGGAACCACGTCTCATGTATGTACATATTAAAGGGAGTGTGTAGTGTGGGCTACATCAATGCAAGTTGTTGTGTTGCCGTTCGACAAAGACCAGCTGTATTTCTATGCATGTTCTCTTTATTAAAAATGTTTTGGGGTAAAAGAAAAGTACCTTTGTAATAAAAAGGGGACAAAACAACATCTGTCTTGTTTGTCGTCTGTTTTGTATGAACTGTATTACACTTTTTTTTGTTTAGTTTCTCTGGAGTAAAGTAAAATACAGCCCAAGAAGCAAAGATTAGTACCAGCAACACTTTAGGTTATAAATTGCGAAAAATGCTGAGTTATTTTATAATAATGGTGTGTTGTTATTGGGGGGAACAAAACAAGGCAAGACAACACAAATGTATTTATAGCACAATTCATACACAGAGGCAAAGGAATAAAAAACACATTTTAAAAAGAAAATGTCAGTGAAGAAATTATTTAAGCAAGCATACAGGTGTTTAGTTTACTGTTTAGGGCTATATAGTGAAATTTTACTTTAAAAGATATGTTAGTCTGATTACTAATATTCTATGCTGTTGCTGTAAAGATATATGTCCAGGAATAAATTAATTTCTCATAAATATTTCATTATTATTATTAGGTTTCTTCTATTTTTTTCATAATAACTATTTAAACAATTAACAATAAAAAATAAAACATAGTAATAGTAATAAATAGTAAAAATAGTAATAATAAAAATAGTATTAAAAAATAGTCACACTAAGTTTAATTTGGCTGAATTAATTCAATTAGTATAAAATACACCATACACATACTGTACTGTATTTGAGGCATGTTTTATTGTCTGTCAGCAGGTGGCAGCAGAGCCCAACAAAACTAATACAGTTGACACTGACACCTTCACACATACACACACACACACACACACACACACACACACACACACACACACACACACACAACACACACACAAAGACACAGGCAGGCATTTGATATGAAAGAAAACTAATCCAAATGACTTTTTAATTTTTTTTTCTTTACTAAGTTATTGCAGGTGTTGAGTTTGAGTTTAAGAATTGTACATAAAGAAATCATCACTCCAGCTGTGTCAGCAGGTGAAGCTGAAGCCAGAGAAAGGAAGAAGATTAGTATAATTTCAAAATAAAATGTGTGAAGTAGACAAAATAAGATATCACCACATTGTAGACCAAAAAACCTGAATGAATATATGTATATGATGTACTGTATACATTAAATATGTCAGAGGGAAATACTTTATCTTACTCTATCTTTCACATCATTACAAGTCAGACCTGTCGACTTCATTTTATTTATTTTCTAGGAAAAAAACAAACTCTTCAGTCATATTTTGCTTTTCGTGTGTTCTTGGGCTTTACACTGTAGCTACACAGCTTTTAATTGCTTATACCGCGAGGCATTTTAACATTGAAATTATACTTCTTACATATCTCATTAAAGGGAAGGTGTAATTCAATTTTGTGAAGATCTTCTAAAGTAGGTGACCCTCGTTCACCCAGTAAATGGATGTCTTTCCCACACAAAAAGACATTAGTGCTTTACCACCCTGTAACAGACAAGGAAATACTAATAGGTAAGGAATTGTTATTTATTTATTTAACAGGAACAGTGCACATTAATAAACATTGCTGTAAATTATTATTATTATTATTATTATTATTATTTCTATTCTTAATTTTATTTAAATTTTGAATGTTGAAGTTGTGTACTTAATGAGTTTGTCTATAAGCTCATCTACTTAAAAATTGGTTTATAAACTATTGTAATTACGAACTGTAAATTGCATATATGAAAACAACCTTGAAAAAAGGGATAAAATAAAGTATAATAAAAAAAATAATAAAAAAACAAACAAACATGCATATTACATAGCGACGTTTGTTTAAATATTATATATAGGCCTGTGTAAAACTTACACATACTTTGTAAATAAAGCTGTATAGAGCTTTATTTTCCTAAAGCTCTACCGGATGTTGTATCATCGTCCTCGCTAGCTTGACCCCGCAGTGACGGACCGTGTAGTCAGAGAGAGTCAGGAAACAAACCGAGCCGAGCCGAGTCGTGTCACCGCGGCTGCAGTTCAACCGGGTGTCTGTCTGCACACACGGAGCTTTAACCTTTTTATCTCATGATGGAAGAACATGTGAAGAGGACAGTCACTGTCGCATAAACCCACCGAGAGACGGATAAAACACCGCAGAGTTCCGGTGTGAAGACAGCAGACCTGTCTGTCATGATGGGTGTCACGGTGTTCCTGTGCAGGTAAACGGTAGCTGGAGCGGCTAGTCACGCAGCAGGAAGCTAGCTTAGCATCAGCGGCTACTGACTAACTGACTAAGTTGGGTTGGATGAACTGTTGCCTAGAAACAACAGCCCAGCATGCATCATTATAAACTGTCCTTGTGAACGAGCACAAACCGCCCTTTTTATTGTCCTCAAGGAGAAACTATAGTGTCTGCTGGGTTGATTGACAGCTTGTCACAACCTCACAACTGGTTCTCCAGATGTGCAGTCTGCATTAACAGTAGTAGCAAGGCTCTCTGTAAGTTAGTTAGCTATCCACAGCTGCAGGACTGGCGACTGACCAGGCAATGGCTGTCTGGCTGGAACAAACTCTTCTTGAGTGGACTCTCAACTCAACAAACTGCATCTGACACGTTGCTAGCCAGCTAACCGAGACTGACGTTACCGAGAGGATTCAGCCACAACCGGGCCAGACCGGACACACACACACACACACACACACAAGTGTGAGTGTTTTTAAGTGATGAAGAGGACAGAGAATAAAAACAAGAGGAAACTCTGTAACATGGAGCACCACCAGGAGAGCAGGAGAGCAGAGAAAGATGCGGTGAGTATATAGTGAAATCCTTCTGGGCACTACTGTGTCACTATGTTATCATCAGACCCACGCAGAGCACCATAAACATCCCATAAAGTGTGTGAACTGTGCGGTGCATACAAAACCTCATTGAAAAATAGATGAATTCATGTTTTGTTTTGAGCTCAGTCACTGTGCTCAGCTTTGCAATTTTGGCACAGCCTCTTCTTCTGCTTAAAGGACCAACCTGGTGTTTTTATTTATGTAAACTGGGGAAAAAAGTTTGGAAACTTGTGTTTGGTGGATTATTTCTCTGTTGTTCCAATGCTAATTGGCATTGTATTTTACATCGTTGGAAAGCCTGTTTATTCACCTTCACAATGATGTCCAACTTGTAAGGATCATGCATTTGTGGGATGAGCAGCACAGCTGATTATGTGGGGAGCGCCCAAGAAAAATGTGCCAAAATGCTCTGCCAATGGTAAACAGTGTATTCTCATAAAGCTACCAGGAAGCCTGCAATGACTGCCCTTCACCGTCAGGCCCTTTTGCGCTGTATGTCGACAACACAGACAATGGAACCTGAACATGTGGGGGAATGTCATGTTCAGTGATGAGTCCAGGTTCTGTCTGCCAAAGTTGGATGGCAGGGTCAAAGTATGGAGACGACGCGGAGAACGCTATGCTGATTGTTGCACCGATGGAGTAACAG
>CAKALU010062193.1:0-21159 GCA_916700995.1 Hozukius guyotensis
AGAGAGATAAATGGTACTTTGTTTTGTCGGTGTCACGTTCACGACCGAAATTTGACCTTGTAAAACAACAAAAGATTTGAAAAGAAAAGCTTGTTTGTTTAAAGTTTAAGGTTCAACCCAAATAACAAAAGAACACATTTCCACACTCTTCACCGCCGTCGCCATGCAGATATCATTTTGAGTTTTATTTGTCCATGTTTTGAGATATCAGTCTCTTGAGATGTCGGCCTCCACCTCAAAACAACGGAGGGAACTTGACTTTAGTTTGTGGTGACATTTAAAAATAAATAATCTGCAGCAATGTGACTTTCTAGAATCAATTTCTGGGTCCTCACTATTTTCATCGGGACTTCTTTCTACTAAAGACATAATAGATTATTCAGAGCAGTTTTCAAAATCCCTCCGGGCCCTTCTTCAGAAAGACAAAATATAGGCTATCACAGTGCAACCTTAAAAAAGGTACTTTGTCTTATGTCTATTTTTTTGCCTTTATTTATTCACATTCAGCATTAAAAGCAAGCAGAATTATGAGCTATTAGGAGTTCCTGTTTGCAGCGTACCCATGGATGTACAGACTACTGTATCACTGGATGATGTTGATTATGAAGAAACCTTCTGGAGGTATATGGAGCATCTTTTATCGATGACTTCGTTTCTTCACGATGGACACGGTAGATAATCATGAAACTAACAGTTCCAAACCTTTGGGGGGATGAAAGCCGATATTTGTCTCCATATCGTTTTTTGTTTTTGTCCTCCTCACCTCCATGTTGTTGAGGACTTTGAGGAAGGTGAAGGACATGCCGCCGCCGATGATCATCTCATCAACCTTGTCCAGCATGTTGTTGATCAGCTGGATCTTATCTTTCACCTTCGCTCTGAAACACAGACAGAGAGAGGAGGCAGACGTCAGTATAGATAAGAAACACACATATAGAGAGCTCACCGGCTGCTAACAGCTAACGGTGACTAGACAGCATTGATGCCGATCTCACGATGGCATCCCTAAAGATAACTCCTCATGTCAAACTCACAAATCAGCTATTTCTTGACCAATAGAAAACAATGCAACCAAACTGATTTTATCACTGTTGATTGCTCACGTTGCATTCAGTCAGGACACGGACATCGTAGCCTCATTGAGAAATGCAGAGTCTCATTCTCAAGAGAGAACTGATAGAACTTGGTGGCCACCTATAGCGGATATTTAGTGGCCTTTAAACACACCATTTATCTGTTTATCACTGCGGTCTAATGAACTCTGCAGCCGTTCTTCACTCACTGGCTGATCATTAAACACCAATGATCGATGTTTGTGACCTAGATGAAGGTGATTGGCTGCGCTGCTCGACACTGAGCAGGAGTGACAGTTACACAATGCACTCTGGTTTAAAATGGACTCTGACACGAGGCCAAAGCACCACATGTGGCCCCCCGGCAGCTCGGTTAAACTTAAAGCGTCAGTAACAGCAGCTTCATCCAGAGTTTCCACTTTGAATATTTACAGAATTGTGCAACCCTGGTGCAGACACACAGGGGGCTCTAGCAAAGTTGAACCAATGCAACGTGATATCATTGTGCAAAACACTACGGTGCTAAATCAAATACATGCAAGAGCACATTCCTGGTAGATATCTCTGTAACGTGAATGAGGTATTTCAAAAGAGGAAATAGTTGCAGCCGTGATAACCTCCCAGAGTTGTAAAATCCTGCGTCAAGGTTTTATAAACCTTCTGTGCAGACGTCTGGCTTCTGAGAAGTCTTCAAATTCATATGAATTGATGAAATGAACTGTTCTCACCCTCCGAGGATGGCCAGGAAGGGCCTCTGAGGTTTCTCCAGCGCCATGGCGAAGTAGTCCAGCTCCTTCTTCATCAGGAAGCCGGCCGCCTTCTGAGACAGATTCACTCCCACCATGGAGCTGTGAGAGAGGAGGAAGAGGAGCAGGACATATCACCATCACCATCACCATCACATCGTCACATATATCTCTGCTTCTAGTCCTCCGTTAATCACCGTCCGTCTCACCTGTGGGCTCTGTGAGCCGTGCCGAAGGCGTCGTTGATGTAAACGTCTCCCAGTTTGGACAGAGACGCCCTGAAGGAGTCGATATCTCCCTGGGAGGCCTTCGTCTGAGGGGACAGGAACGACAGGGAAGAGTAAGAGAAGAAGAGAGGAGGATGGAGAAGCCTGGAATGGCTGTAATCTGTGTTTCTGTTAACATGTCTCTGTTTGTGCATCACAGAGGATCAGTAAGGGATAATGCACAGCGAGCTTCGCGGTGCCGCATCGCCAATGACCCGCTAGTTGTATATTATCCCGCTTATTACACGGCTACGTACGTCAGAAATCAATAATTTGACACAAAAATGGTTCTCCAGAGTCCAAGATCAGATCTACAGACCGTAGAACGCCGTGACAGACCAATCAGCATCGAGTATTCAACAATGCTGTGTAATAACTGCTGGTTATCAGAGCCGACAACAGGAGGAAACTATCTTTTTAAAGGATTCAAGGTGTTAATCAATAAAAAGCAATATTTCCATTTAGTTTCAGTGATGATTTGATGACACGTTGGATGTGAGTGTCTGTGAGAGAGTCAGTCAGTCGGTTCATTGTGGATCAGGTTCCTGCTGCCCTTTAACGGTTGAAGGTCGTGACTGTGTGACTGGAGGGCAGAAAAAAAGGTCAAGAGAGTCTTCAGTGTCGTTGAAATGTCAGACGAGAGCTGCACGCTTCATTACTGCTTGCTACAGCCCCCCCCCCCCCTTCAGATTACACTAAATTAAAAATTCACTGCAGTGCTTTTACTTTGTTAGAAAGGACTGAAAGGACGCCACGCTTGTATTTGTTGCATATTCCCTTTATAGAATTATCATAGGGAGTTGGGACTTCTGAGATTATTTCAGCCTCTGTCTGATAAATGTTTGTATAATGATGTAAAAGTAAAGTGTGATACTGTACAGCAGTACAGTAGAAACCAACCCACACAGGCTGCATACCGAGCAGGCCTCTCAGGACAGGAAAAGCAACACGTCCAGCCAGGACAGCCCCGCTGACCTTCAGGATAAATGTCAGCAGGTCAAAGCTGCTGATCCGTCGCAGACCCAACAGTCATACAATGTGTGAGGAGGACCGTCCTGAGCCTGGATCTGTAGTTATATAACAGACCGTCAGCATCTCAGCATGATGAATGAGAAAGTTACGTCGTCACGGTCGACACTCGGACGTCAACGTCTCTTCCTTGCTGCCTCCAGAGGGCATGAAAGTGGAGCGGTCACAGAGTCAAAAAGCTGAAGAAGTGGCAGAAAGAGCGTTCCTGAGAGCCGATAATAAAACCTAATAAACTGATCTTAGTTGTTTTTCATTTGTTTAAACTAGGGATGCACTGATACCGATACCGATACCGATACCAGTATCGAGTCCGATACTGTGATCATGTACTCGTACTCGTACTCGCAAAACGGCTCCGATACAACGGCACTGATACCACTTTACGGCAGCGTGACGTTAACCTCTCGTCCCCATCTTTCGGGTCCTATCGCACGCGCTCACGCTCCGACTCCCCGACGGTGCGGGCGAGACGGGCCGGTGGTGCGCCCGACCCCGTGGAGCCGGGATCCCACCTCAGCCGGCGCGCGCCGGCCCTCACTTTCATTGCGCCACGGGGTTTTGCTTGCACCATCTGACTCGCGCGTGCGTTAGACTCCCTGGTCCGTGTTTCAAGACAGGTCGGGTGGGTTGCAGACATCGCCGCAGACCCTGGCGCCTTTTACGTGGGCCGAGCCCCGCTCTGGGGGCACGACGTGGTTGGGCCGCACTAAGGACAGTCCGCCCCGGTCCACAGTCGCACCGTGCACCCTACGTGCAGCGCTCAGAGCAGAATAGACGATCAGCATCTCGTCACGTTGCTGCTGCCGTTTGTAGCAAAGTGTAAAAATGCAGCACTCTCACCCATCCATCCATCATCCACTATCCATCATCCATCAATCATCCACTATCCATCATCTGTAACCGCTTATCCTATTCAGGGTCGTGGAGCTGACATCGGGCGAAGGCAGGTTACACCCTGGACAAGTCGCCAGACTACTGCGGCACTCCCATTGCAAAGAAGCCAGAGTGTCTGCACCACTTCTCCCGACCGTGACATCATCAGACGGTGACGCAGCTATTTCAGGCGGACGCTGCAGCTGGAGTGACTCAGCGTTTTCCTCCAGGTGACCCAGCAGAAAGAAAGGACACCCAGTGCTGCCAGATTTAGCACTAAAACAACCCAGTTTTCATGCTTTTTGTCCTTCCAGTATGTTATGTATGAAAGAATAACTGTACTTTTTTTAAAGTCTGAAATTAAATATGATAATATTTGCATTAAAATAACACACATGCAGCTTTGTCTGCATCTTGACAATAACATATGGTTTGTCTCGTGGAGGAGTTTGTCCCCTCAGAGTGTAATCGGCAACACCTGTGTTGTCACAAGTTTGTTAACCGGTGAGAAAATGTCCTCACCGTGACATCCCTGAATCAGAACAGGCTGGGAGACACCTCACCTTGTTTCCGGAGGCGTCCTTGCCCTTTCCCTCCTCGGCGACGTGGAAGCGGAGGTTCTCCAGCAGGATGACGGATCCGGTGGCCGGGTTGGCGCAGGCGGCTTCCACATCCGCACCCACACAGTCCTTCAGGAAGGTGACCTCCCTGCAGAGTGACAGAGGAAACAGTGAGGACGTGTGAGTGTGTGTTAGGGATGGGGCGATTCGTCGCCACCATCGATTACAAAAATACGTAGATTTACATAACGTGCAAGTATTTCAAACAGCGACCCAACAACTAGTCCGTCAACTAACCTCTTCAGCAGCGTCTTGAGCTCGGCGGCGACGGGCTCCAGGGAGTATTTCTCAGGCACAAAGTTTCCATCAGGGCGACCCAGATGGCTCATCAGAACCACGGATTTGGCCCCTTTGTCCAGGCAGTGTTGGATGCTGGGAACGGCCGCCTTGACCCTGAAAACCAAAAAACACACTTTCCTTCAACCTCTTCCCTTGAAGAAACCGTGTGCTTCTAATATAAATCTTTATTTTATCTGATTGATTAAAAAACATGATGTTCATATAAATGTAGATTTTGTTTGTTTGTGTGTGAAAAGATAAAGCAAGAGCTTTTGCTGCAAGTTTATGGACTTTACCTCTGGTTGTTTGTGATGTGCTTGTCCTTCATTGGAACATTGAAGTCAACCCTGAAAGAGAAGAAAAAAATTAATTACCAGAAAGAAACAACGCACCTGTGTGGTGAATTAAAGTAGTCTAACAGCATCAGCGTAGAATGAGGCTTTTTTTTTGACAAGAAATGTAAGTCAAACCTCATAAAATATATATATTCACTCCAAAACTGTATGGTTAGCAGCTCATGTTCATGTTGATTAAACTAAAACCCCTTTAAGTGAAAATATACATCCAAAGAGAGGGAAGAAAAACCTTTTTCTACTGGGAGAAATGGGTGAAGGAAGGAGGTTTTACACACTGGCAAATCTGCACAAAAATGAGTTTTTTTAATGTTAATTTGTGAGCGAGTGCATCCACTGTACCAGGGCTGTGTACTGTATTGGCAAGAATCTAGCGATACATAGCATGACACAGCGAGCGGTTACAATTCAATATATTGCTAAATCTAATTTTAGAAAAACTGTCATAGTATAAAGAACACACCACATGCATAGAATCTGGGATCACAGACCCTGTAACATTCAACATCATGGCACTACTTTTTGTGCAATCTGATCCACAGTCTGCCACAAATCTCTGCATGTAAACTATTAATTAAAAATATATAGCATTTTTGAGAATCTATAAAGTATCACAAGACATAATATCACGGTACTCAAGTGTATTGATATTTTCTTACACCCCTACACTGCACACATCCATTTTGGAACACCATTTAACCTCTTACACAACATACAAACAGCTTCTTTTGTTGCTGCATTGCATTCTGGGAACTGTATGATTACAAAGACAGTCATCACAGACACGTTCAGACACTTCTGACTGGCGGCATCAGAGCCTCTGCGTTGCTTTGAGCGCTGAGCTGGTTGCACAAGCAGCCGTGCAGCGATGCACGCCAGCAGCTCATGAGAACATGCTGCATCCCTCGTACTCCAGTTACATAACCACCACCTCCCTCCTCCCTCCTCCTCCACCTCCCTCCTCCCTCCGTCTGAGGACCTGATGCACTGAGACACGAGGGCTGCGTCCCAAGTGTCCTAAACTGCATCCTCACTTGCGTCGACTTGTTTCATTGCATCTCTCCATGCGTCTCTGGTGGGAGGGACACAAGGAAAACGATGCAAGTGAGGAAATGTAAGAAGACACTTGGGATGCAGCCAAGACCAGCCTGCACACACTCACTCACACTCTCTGCCATAATAACAGCGATCCATTGTCTGAAGCCTGAAACCCAACAGTCAGCAAATTAGCGGCTCAGCTGCTCCCATGCCATCTAACAACTGCAGTAGTTTTCCACTCTTACATCATGCCAATGTTTTGAGGGTGGATCTGCGTATCGTTGAAGGTTTTGCTGCATCATACAAGATGAAAGCTGCAGAAATGAGCTCACTGGATGATTTAAACCTTGAAAGAACTGCAGTTGTTCACAACACAGGTTAGCTAATGGCAAACTTAAGACCATAAAGAACAATAAATTAAAAGTTTTAGATGTTTTTCCCTCTTATCTAGAGAGCTATTGGGTATGATTAGAACTAGGGCTGCCCGCTCTTAGCCGATTAGTCGACTAGTCGGTCGTTTTGGTCTTAGTCGACTAAGATTTCTTTAGTCGATTAATCATTTTTTAATGCCTTTTTCATGCTGAATGACTGATTTAAAGTGGTGCTTTTGTGTGATTCTTTGTGGAGAAAGTCAAGTTTTACAGATCTGTCCATTAAATCAATGTAAAGTGTTAGTTGACTACGAATTTCAGCCCTAATTTCAGCTCACAATCTCCGCTCGGTTAACTAAAATAACTAACTTTTCTATTAGCAGCAGAGTGGTGGACTTTAAATCATTCATGTGTCTAGGCTTCGGACTAAAAAAAACAGTTTCTTCGGCTCCATTTATTACAGATTAACTCAACCAATACGATTATTTCTCTTCTGTTGTGCTGAAGAAATCACATTAAATGATGCTAGAGTGAGCTTTATGATAAGAAGAAGGAAGGCTGAGCGATGCCTCTCCAACAGGAAGTCAGTTCGTGACCTCTACTGCTGGATTTTGGTGTCTGATCAGATTTCTGTCAGACACTACCGGGTCTCTACAGCAACGACTTCCTTTCCATCCATTTTGATTTCTGGACCAGCAGCTCACGCCACAACGCCTCTCCGTCTACAACTAGTTAAACACAGACACGGCATGCTGCGACAGGCCCTGGGTGTGATATGAAGTAATTCAATGTGTCTCTACACAGAGATTTACTCAACATGGAGTGAGTTTGAGCAGAACGAGCTGGAGGCTGCTGCTGCCGGTGAACCTTGTCCTATGCTGCCGCTTGTTGCATCACCAAACTGAGCTCTCTGACATTTCCACAAAGGGTGTTGGTTTCAAGTGCCAATGGTCTCCGATGCAGGCTGTAGAAATAAATTACTTTATAGATAAACTACAGATAAAACTACCCAGCAGTATATACATTATTTAAAATTAGCTCCAACTTTACCAGCTGCAACATTAAAGTGATGAACACATTGATGCATCAATAATTATAATCCAGTAATATAATATATATCATTCTAAAATGGGCCATTCTGCATAATGAGTACTATTACTTTTGGTACTTTGAGTATAATTTGATGCTAATAGTTTTGTACTTTTTTGTACTTTCATGACTTTTACTTGTAACAGGAGTATTTCTACACTGTGGTATTTTACTTTTACTTAAGTAAAAGACATGGCCATGCATTTAAAATTGTACTAAAGTAAAAGTATTTCATATCAGTTACTTTATATAAAGCTGGGTAGCTTGTGAATTCTCCCCTGATATGATAATAAATCTATAAAAAGATATATATTTGTTGATTATATTTTGTATTCTTAATCTTAATCTAGAGAGTAGCAGAAATATAAATACACAAGTAAAGTACAAGTACTTCATAAGTTGATTTAAGTACAGTACTTAAATAAATGTATTTGATTATAAAATACTAGTTTTACTTGACTTGTTTTTGACTTGTTGTGAAAGTACGTACTGTTAGATTACATAATTTACATATTAATCAAAAAAACAGTACCTGGATTACTACTGAACCTCCTCAGATTATCAATGCACACATACAGTGTCACACATACATTAAATGGATTATTGCACTGATGTTACTGTACTTTAATTTAAGATATTGACTAACTATACCTGTTGCATCCATGCATTAATAATCAGAATCTGCAAAGTAACTAATGTTATCAAATACATCTAGTGGAGTAGAAGTATAACAGCATTAAATGGAAATACTCAAGTAAAGTAGAAGTACAAGCTGGTAAAGGTAAGTAATTAAAATGACCTTCTACTCAAGTACTGTACTTTCAAGTACAATTTTGAGGTACTTTACTTTCCATGAAAACTAAAGTCACTTTGCAGATATAGATTAATACAAAATATAAACTAATAAATGATTATGTATTATCATAAACTACCCAGTAATATATAAAGTACTGCAGCATTAAATACTCAGGTAAAGTACAAGTACCTCAAAATGTCAGATTACATAACTTGCATATTACAAAACTTAGATAACTACTGATTTTCCTCAGATTATCAATGCAGAGTGTCACAGATACATTAAATGGATTATTTGGATTATTGCACTGATGTTACTGTACTTTAATGTTAAAGGATTGACTCTAATTAGATTCTGTTGCATCCATGCAGCATCTCCTCACAGGCACGTAACAGTGACTGTAACATGGATGAGCCAACAAGTAGCATCACTAACCATCGGTTTAGTGTCTCTGGTGGAGAACCACGCAGTTTATTAACACAGGAAATACAGGTTTGAAGAGCAGAACATCTCCAACATGTCAGGAAACGGTTAGCTAATTAGCTAAACTAGCTAACGTCCATTAATCCCTGTTCCGTTAGCTGGGTTATCTTCTCACCTCATAATGACCCTCTTCCCCTTGACGTCCACCTTGTCCAGGGTGAGTTTGTTAGACAGAGACATGTTGCTGGTTGTTTCCTGGACCTTCCTTTAGCTGGTTCTCCTCCTGGTTCCCTCTGGTCTGCTGGTTAGCTGCAGACTGACAGCAGTGACCTTAACGCGGCTCTGCTGTGGAGGAACAGCGGTGGGGCGGTGACACAGGGACACGCCCCCCGCTGCTGGTTGGCTACAGTGAGAGGACAACGTGGCTTTTGATTGGATGTAGGGCAGTGACAGAGCACGCCACCCGCTGCTGATTGGCTACAGGAAGAGGACACCGTGGCTTTTGATTGGATCTAGGGCAGTGACAGAGCACGCACCCCGCTGCTGATTGGCTACAGGGAGAGGACAGCGTGGCTTTTGATTGGATCTAGGGCAGTGACAGAGCACGCACCCCGCTGCTGATTGGCTACAGGGAGAGGACAGCGTGGCTTTTGATTGGATCTGGTTGCTGTCTGTACTCTGACGTAAACACGTTGCTCGCCTCATCAGCGTACCCTCATTGATAAAGCAGGAAATATTCAGTCTAAACCAGGGGTCAGGGGTCAGCAACCTTTACTATCAAAAGAACCATTTTAGGCAAAACATTTTTTTTTTTTTTAAATCTATCTGGAGCCTCAAAACATTTGAGCATTGTGATGAAGGTAACACAGTTTATAGTCTAAGTATATAGTATATAAGTTTAATGCAGTGAGGGCCAAAGAGACAATGTACTACGGAGTATTAGGGCCACATTGAGGGAAAAAACATCTGCGATTTACAGAATAAAGTCATAAAATACAGAGAATAAAGTCGTAATATTACGAGAATAAAGTCATAACTTTACAAGAAAAAAACACGTAAAATTACTACTTTATAATATTATGCCTTTATTCTCGTAATACGACTTTTTTTCTCGTAAACCTATGACTTTATTCTAGTTATATTATGACTATCGTCATACCATAGATCTACAACAATGATAAATAAAAATGAAAATGTAAACAAAAAAGTTATTAATTTCCACTAATTGTTTTATAAATCCACAGGGAGCCACTGGAGAGGAGCTGAAGAGACGCAGGCTGCTGACCACTGGTATATAGGAAATACATAAATACTACTCTAAGTACATTTTCTCAAGTACTGTACTTCAGTACAATTTTGAGCAATGGTGGTAGAAGTATTCAGAACTTTTACTAAAGTAAAAGTAGTAGAACCACTATATAAAAAATACTGTTACAAGTAAAAGTCTTGCATTCAAAGACTTACTCAAGTAAAAGTACAAAAGTATTGACAGCAGAATATAATTAAAGTACTAAAAGTACTCATTATGCAGAATTACTTCATTATATTCATTTGACTTCTTTAGTTACTAGTTACTTTTAACATACACATTTCTTAAATGATACAGAGCAATATTACTTATCTATCCAGTAGTATGCAGGGTATCTAAAATTGCCTCCACATTGATGAACTACAACATTAAAATACTCTTACATGTATTTGTTAGTGATAAAAACCAAATATAATATTCTATAATAATATAACTGTGAAAGGAGTCATTTTGCATAATGACTACTTTGGCTTTTGATACATTTTGCTGATAATACCTATGTACCCTTACTTAATTAAAATGTTCAATGCAAACGTTGTACTTGTAAGATGTAAACTCCATCATGACTTTAAACAATAACATATCAAGTTGGGGAACCAGAAACCTACAAAGAGGTTGAGGTTATAGCTGTGACAGACAAAGAAAAGAAACAATGATGAGTAGAATCAGACTTTATTTATTTGGACAAAGCAACATGTTGGAATAAACACAGGCATTCACTGTTATTCATCTGTACAACCAGAAGGTTTATTAGGTGGGAGGCAGGTGTGTCACATGGTGGCTCTTCACTCCTCCTCGGGCTGTCTCCACTCTTTGGGCATGACCTTCCCAACAGGTGACAGATTCCAGGTGATGCCAGTCTGAGTCAGCACCTGCCCAGACAAAAGAAACTACTATATTACAAGGGCAATCAAACTTTTTTGGACTCTTTAAGACATTGTTATTGCAAAGAAATTAAACTTTAAATCCAAGTTCACGCCTTAGTTCAGATAAAGACTAAAGAAACAGTATCTGTATCGATGTCTACAACTGAACCGCACGTTTGTCAGTAGAAATCACACATAATAAAACTCAAAACAACTCTGAGCACATTTAAGGTTTTTAATGGTGGTAAAATAATAAAACCTTCGTCGAGAAGTCAGTAAACCTGCTGAAACAAACATTATTTGGTAAATATTGTCTGTTGTGTCATGTTGCACAATATCTTTGTGAAGGTATGAAACGGGCTGCCTTTGGTTAAAGAGTGCCGTTTAAACATCTTTCTCAATCTAACACTACACTATTGTGTATGTTTTATATACTTATGTATTTTCTTAGATTGTAATGTAACCATACTGCGTCCCAACGGCAAATTCTTTTCAGCGAGGGCAACTAGATGGAGAATTTGTGGTTGAAGCACATTATATAAATCTATTTCATAAGGTTTTCATCTGTGTGCACTTTTGTTGATCTGTGCCCATTAAAAAGCTGTAATATTTCCAATTTTCCACCCATTTTATTCAAGTTAAATTTAAGGTTTTCTGCATTATAACTGGAATCCCAGAACCCCCAACTTCTTTCTCCTCCACAACCCTGGGAGATATGTCATTTTTAACCTGCACTTTATGTACCACTTTGTGAGCAAGCTGAGTGTTCAGCTTGTACATATAAACAAATGTGACGTGGCCCCAACAGGACATCACTACTTACGTATGCCCACACAGCCGTGCAGAAGACTGCTCCGCCGACCATCAGGCCGGTGCCGTACTTGGCGTGGAAGTCCGGGGCGGCGGTGGATGAATTCCTCACCTGCCTCGCGGCCTGACCTGGACGACGACAACAAAACACAGTGGCATTTATATAACGCACTATTACTAACTTCTATTCTTTAAAAAACGTTGCCGCTTATTCCATTTTGCAGTTATTTTGTTTGTAGAGACTAAATAACTAAGGCTTCTATGAAACTGAATATAAATATACATGTAAAATAGGCATAATTCAGGGTGCAGTGATAGAAACTAATATAATAAAGCTGAATATTCTGATCAAGATCATTATTATCTGTCTCTGTTTCAATGTACACCCCCCTCCACACATCACATCAATCACAGGCAATAACAATATTATTTTTCTGTAACATAAAATACAGTTTACAACACACTACAAGTGCTTCCGTCTTTTTTAAAAGACCAAAAAGCCTCTTGGATTGTCTTCTCTTGATCTGTATCACATAATCATGACTATTTTTCATCTGTATTCTCCTGCTGTGACAGTGACATGTCTGACCTAATGTTTGATTAACTCAGGATATATTATTAGTAAAAAACAAAAGTGCAATTATGTCCCGTGGGAACTACAAGTGGGATGTACAAAAAAAAAAATAACAGGGTGAAAAAATGTAATTTCCCCTCAGGGGATCAATAAAGTGCCTTCTTAAGAGGGATGTAGATACATTTACAGAGTAAATCATAATGTTGGCACAGGATGGCCTCGGTTTATTGTAAGTATGTTTTCACATACAAGGAATATATATATTTATAAAAAATATAATAAATATTTTATATATATATATATAAAATATAATACATATTTTCTAAATGAAAGCTGCAGAGTTTTGTGTGGGAATGTGCAAAAATATTGACCAAAGAATGTGCAAAAGTTCACAGTATGAAGCATAAAGAATATGTTCAATGTACAAAGATAATAATTCAAAGGATGTATGCAGATGCCACTGTACAACCCTTTTATACTAAGCAACCAACCATAAATGCAAAAAAGACGTTTTTGAGGCCTTTCAGAATGATTTCTGAAAGGAATTTGATGCTGTATTTCCACTGCTTTTACACCTGTTCTGTTAATGTCTAGTGTGTTTACTCCTTATGTGCATATTAATATGCAGGTGTATCTGTGTTTTTTTCCTGCTTCTATTTTTTACTGTTATTCTATTTATTTTAAAAACATGTTTAAATATTATTCGTTTTTATATGTATTTATATACAAATGTGTGTGTATATCTATATATATATTTACTTGATTATAGTTTAGGTTTATCATCAGTAATATGTTATATGTTATATGTCATTATCACTATTTTACTTGAATATATATTTAAGTTGATGTAGCATATTCATGTTTAAAATCTTTAAACTCTTACCTTTTTATGCATCTGTACACATGTACAGATTGTACAGATTACAATTTGTTACAATTTGCAATTGCACTGTAAATTGATCATCTTCCAATAACACAAATCTTAACAAGACGATTACTTAAATAGTGAACCAGATTATCAGACTGTCCTTATTTGCCCTTCCTTCATCACAGTCTAATGTCATGGACCTCATCTAGACATTTCAATCACTATAGCTAATTCATATTTCCTTAACTAACGTTACTCCAAAAGGAAATAAACATTACAAATGAGATAGCTAGCTATCTTAACTAGCTTATTATGCTAGCTAAGTATTGTGCTATGTTAGACAGGTCAGTGTAATGGACATGTGGATGAATAAATGGGCATTAGTTTGACTCACAACTAAAATACAATCTAGTGTTATTTATGGAAGATAAATTATGTCGTTTATGTAGATAAATAACAGTGTTTTAGAGACATATCAACACACTAGCTTGAGTTGCTAATGCTAATGCTAGCTTGTTAGCATGCTGACCTCGGTCACCCTCTAAAGACAGGCCGGTTAAACTTATAGCCGACTGATATTATACTTTAATATAACATTAATACATGCAGATAACATCTATGTATAAGACGATCTAGTTCTCTTACCGGTGAAGTTAACAGCAGCTCTAGTAAACCTGAACATGTTGATGATGTTTCTGCTCTGATCTCAGATACCCTTGAAGACCGGAAGTGTCAAGCAACCGCACGTACACACACCGGAAATGACGTCTCCCAAAGAGAGCATGCGCCTCTAAATTTTTTTTTTTGTGTGAAAACGGGAAGTTAAAAACCCATTTTTAAACATTACTAAAATGAAACACACACACAAAGCAATTTCTATTTATTTCTGTAACAAGTACAACAACATACATGATCACTCAATGGACTTAGTGTAGTGAATAAATACCCTACTGACGTCCTACACCAGCACCGTGTCAGGATGGCCGAGTGGTCTAAGGCGCCAGACTCAAGGACTGAAATCCTTCCGCTGAAACGGGACTTCTGGTCTCCGAATGGAGGCGTGGGTTCGAATCCCACTTCTGACACATACCTTTTCTTGTTCGTTTCAGGTAAAACATGGTGTAGTAATATTAATTATAATACACAATGTAAACTAAATGCCTCCCTTTTGTTTTAAAAGACCAAAGAGCCTCTTATAAGTCTTTTCTGTTGATCTTGATGTATCCTAATTCATGACTAGACCATCTGTATTCACCTGCTGATATATTATTATTAAAAAATAATAATAATATATCAGCAGGTGAATTATTATTATTAAAAGGTGCAAAAAAACAACAAGTACTGCAAAAGTCAATAAACATAAATAGAAAAATTTACAATAAAAATATGAAAAACATATTATAAAAACATGTACAATAATATAATAATAATTATAATACTTAGCGTATCATGTAGTATATATTTATCTATATTAATATAGCACCATAATAGAAATATAATATAGTGTATAGTAAGACAGCATAACTTATTAACATAATAATAATAATATACAGCAGTATAACATAGAATATCAAATGTAATATGGTATAATATAATATAGTAAAGTATAATATGGTATATAATAATAATAATAATAATAAAATAATAATAATAATAATAATAATAATATGGGAGATGCTTTAATAACTGTGAAGATAAAAAAAATGATGTAGTAATATTAATTATATACTATATACATATGTGTTTCGTACAAGGTACTGAATAGGCTCATTAAGTTTAATATAGTTCATAGTACATATATTATTTAACTATGTGATTTCAGCTTAGCGTATACTGTGTCCAATCAACCAAAATATTATATGTTAATTGCATGTTATGTCATTTATTTTCTGTCATTACATAATAAATAAAAATCCTATAAAAGGTATTCAAATAAACAAGACAGACTTCATTTTGTAGTTTTCTTTATTAAATCAAAATATCATTTTCAGGATTATGACATTTAGTTTATGTATATACATGCATACTGTAAATATTCCCTCATTAAATGTGTTTTTGTGGAATGTGTCTGATATCTCCAGTTTTTACAGGGTGGCAAAGAAGAAAATATTAACAGACGATTTAACACATTTAAAACTAACTTGTTCCATATAAATTCAGGATTATTAAAAATATTTCCTTGCAATTAAAGTTTCTGAAGCACGTCACGGACACATTTGTTGGAGAAACAAATCTGTGGGAACTTGTGGGACTGTGAAATATTGCTGAAAAATGCTCTGATTAGTAGGTTTTTAATTATTATCTAGTTGACACGACTTTGAGCATCAGAGGCCTCACAATAAATGTTTGATGCTTTTCCAGCATGGATTTAGTGTCAAAAACAAACCATTAGCTGATGGGGAATAAATTAAATTATGATTTTCTAAAATTAAATTTAACTGGCAGCAGCTTGGCCTTTCTAGTGTTTTTCAAGTGAAGCATTTCTTTTGTACTTTGACACTTTTTCTCTGCACCGTGCACCAATTTTATAATTTTCTCCATTTAGTTTTTTGAAAGAAATCATTGCACATTACTTGTTTTAACCGACCTATAGTCCAAAATCTGAGAGGAATTCAAATTATAATTTTGTAAAGCAAAAGAAAAACAGCAAATTCTATATTTGAGAATCTGAAACCAGAGAATTGTTTTGTATTATTTAGAATAATAATAAATGACTTAAATGGTTTATGGATTATAAAATTTGGATCTGGTGCTCTGCAACAAAGAACCTGGATTGTCATTATGAGTTTTACAATCTGAAAATCTGCCCAAAATCTCAGGATTAGTTAAAGAGAGAAGTGGCTCTCAACAGAAATTAACACTGAAAATCAGACAAATGTATCAACGGACAGGAGAGTTTTACGATGGCGTATTAGAGCTATTGTTAGTAAAAAAAAAAACAAGTACAGAGCTGGGGGAGGAGGGTAATATTCAGAGAAAAAAAACTCATAATTTCCAAGATTAAAATTATAAATTTCCAAGAAAAAAACTTTGATATTCTCTGAGATTAAACGTAAAAGTATGAGAAAAAAAAAATTGAATGTTTGGTGTATGGTGATTCTGGGCTAAAATCACAAGTATTTCCTTATTCCACGGCAAGCGGTGGCATCTGAGGTGTGATGAGGTTGATCCAATCTGCAAAGTGAAACGATGTCGTTCCTGGACAAAAGAACACTATTTTTCAAAATTTGTTTCTCGTAAATTTATGCTTTATGCTGTCAGAGAATATTTAAGGTTTTTTCCCCCATAAATTTTGAGTTTTTTCTCGTAAAGTTACCGCTTTAATCTCAGAGAATATCCAAGTTTTATTTCTCCTAAATTTACAACCTTAATCTCAGAGAATAACAAAGTTTCTTTCTCGTAAATTTACGATTTTAATCTTGGAAATTCACATTTTTTTCTTGTAATATATATTACCCTCCCTCCCCCGCTTCTGTGAATAGCTCAGATACGCAGTCGTAGAATTCAAACCAGCAGATAAATTTGATGGGTTTACAAAACATCAGTACGTTATCGTCCTCTTATTGTTTGAAGCGGACAGAAAACAGTTGAGGCCAGTTCACACTTTATATAATTGTAAATAAAGTAAATATGGTTGGAACAGTTTAATCAAGAGAAAGTGCTTAAAGGACATCTGTTTAGCAGTGTTATTTTCAGCCTTGATTTCTGAAGTTTATTTTTCTTTAAATCTGCCGTCTGGCTCCAGACGCTCAATATATTTGAGTTAATTTTGAGTGAAACTACTTCCTGAGATAATTCTTTAAATGTGAGCTGAGCTAAGCCGAAGTTTGGATGAAAGGAAGGAATGTGTCCAACCTGCGATCATCAGCAGCGATATTAACAGAGTGTCCGACAGAGCTGTGGATTATCTCCTTCTTCTTCTTCTTCTTTCTCCACCTACAGGACATTTAACCGTCATTGGTCCGAGTTCTCGATCCTCCACTATGCAACCTACGGATCTGTTTTTAACACAAGTACTAGAATACATAGAGAAGATTGGCCCTAATAGGAGGAAACAGGCATCAGAATTACAAACATTAAGGCATTTATCATTTCCTCCCCGTCTTCTTCACTTTTCACTTTCTAGTCCGTCTTCTTGTCTTTCACCTCCTCGTCGTCGGTGTACTCTGTGGGCTCGTCTCCGGGCTTCAGGAGCTTCCCGACGTAGTCGTACTTAACTGTAATGGAGGAGGACAAAGAAAAGAGAGAATAAGAAAATTATTTTCATCCTCTGACGACCAATTCTCAGAAAGAGATTCAAGGACACTGCATAATGTTATATAGCTTGTTTGTCTAACACCAGTTCTCATTACCTGAGTCATAAAGTTAAATATCTAATTTGTTGTGTGATGTTTCCCGAAAATAGTCACAAATGTCTGTTTAGGGAAACTTGATTTATCGGAACAACACATGAAATTAGTAATTATCTTCTTAATTAGTCTACAAAAAACAGAGAGCATGGTCCATCACATCCACTCTCTGCTTTAAAGAAATATAGATTTTAACCATTTACATATGAACATTTATATGAAAACTAGGGCAGTCAAAGTTAATGTGATAATAACACGTTAACACAAATTTGTTTTAACGCCACTAATTTCTTTAACACATTAACGCAACTTGCGATTGTTAGGGTGTAGTGGGCTCAGTTTTAAAGCTAGAGTGAAGATACCTAAAGAAGAAAACCTGATGAATCCATCGGTACCAACCATGTCATACTAGCTTGTCTTGAAGGAGGTTAAATAACGCTCCAAATTTACACTAAATTTTGTCGAGGAAAAACTGTCATGTCCATTTTCAAAGGGGTCCGTTGACCTCTGACCTCCAGATCAGTGAATGTAAATGGGTTTTATGGGTACCCACGAGTCTCCCCTTTACAGACATGCCCACTTTATGATAATCACATGCAGTTTGGGGCAAGTCATAGTCAAGTCAGCACACTGACAGCTGTTGTTGCCTGTTGGGCTGCAGTTTGCCATGTTATGATCGGAGCATATTGTTTTATGCTAAATGCAGTACCTGTGAGGGTTTCTGGACAATATCTGTCATTGTTTTGTGTTGTTCATTGATTTAAAATAATAAACATATACGTGTGCATAAAGCAGCATATTTGTCCACTCCCATTTTGATAAGAGGATTAAATACTTGACAAATCTCCCTTTAAGGTTCATTTTAAATAGCTTAAAAATGTGCGATTCATTTGTGATTAATTATGAACACCCATGAGATTAATCGCGATTAAATATTTGAATCGATTGACAGCCCTAATGAAAATATGTAAAATAAAAGACTTTAGCCAAGTTTTCATCCAAATGTAGCAAATTTTAACCAAAATTTTCAGAAAATCCACGAAACAAATGTGAATTTTTGCATTTATGTTTCCATCCACTACTGTTATGTAAATGCTGTATTAGGAGTTGGTTCAGCAGCTGGAGCTTATTCTCATTAAAAGAGCTCCAGTCAAACCTTAAATGGTGGAAAAAATGTAGAAAACATGATGTAAATATGGCATTTCTGTTTGATGTCTTAATGTGAGGAAGGTTACAGTCTCCTCTTCGCTCCACACACATCTGATGTTTTCAGCTCTTCAGTTGTCGGTCAGGTTTGATCAAATCCAAGGCAAACATGGAGTTTTACCACAGTGTGATGCATTGTGGTGATAGTAGCGTGTAAACGTGATGCCGTCACATCTCATACTCACAGGTGAACTGTGACTCCCACTCGGAGAGACTCTCCACCTGCATGGCGTTCAGGTCGGACAGGTCGTCGTGTTCGTCTTTCAGGGCCTCCTTCTCCAGGCAGAACGTAGCCAGACCTCTGGAGGCGTCTTTGCCGGCAAACACGCCGTACGGCCCCTCTGCAAGACGGTAAAGATGCACGGTGAGTTGAGTGAACGCAGCAGCAACAACGGCAGCAAAACTGCTGAGAACTGATCAGTCTGAGCTTATTTTACATGAGATGTTCTCTCTTAGTAGCCTGATGTCGAGCTAGGAATCCATTTTCTCTGCTGCAAGATAAAAAAGATTTTTTCCTATCGAGGTAACCGGAAATGACTGGTGTCCTTTTATACATCACAAAAACAATAGAACTGCTTTATTTTGCATTAAAAGCATATATCATATAATGCATGTATATAACTGATAATTACACTTTCAGAAATCTTTTTTAATCATGCAGCAGACTGAATATATTTTCATCTAGATGGTTAAAAGACGCTTTATTCTGACTATTATTTTATCCTTTTATATGCATTTTTTTTTCTTTCCCCGTTTCTATCGTTGTTGTACCTGCAAAGTCATTACTGTTTTGTTTTTGCACCAAGAAAAAATAAAATAAAATAAAATAAAAAAGTCTAAAAATAAGAGTGGCTATTTTAGGGATGTAAATAATAATAATAATAATAATTTTAAATAATAATTTTTCTTCAATTTATTGATAGCATTTACTCTACAAAATGACACAAAGCAGTGCAAAATGTTTAATCATTCTTTCATCAGTTTAAATAAATATTTTGCCATTTTTAGACTGTATTGTAGTTCTTGGACGGTTACTTGTGTTAACACGGCATTCAATATTTGAGGAATTTGGCTTCTGAAAAAAAAGGTATCAATGTGTCATCTGTGTCAGCAAAAAGTTTGTTTTTACACCAAAAAATAAATAAATAAATAAAATAAAAGAGTCTAAAAAAGTTTAAAAATAAGAGCAACTATTTCAGGGATGTAAATAATAATAATAATAATAATAATTATTATTATTATTCTACATCTTTTTTCTTCAATTTATTGATAACTATTTACTTATTTAAATGACAGGATGCAGTGCAAGATGTTTACTCATTCATTGATAAGATAAAATAAATATATTTTGCCATTTTTAGACTGTATTCTAGTTCTTGTATGGTTGCTTGTGTTAACACGGCATTCAATATTTGAGGAATTTGCCTTCTGGAAAAAAGGGTATCACTGTGTCGTTTTATATCCGTACCAAAGCTCCCTTAATATTACAGGTTTAGCAGCCTTCAGCAGCCTTCAACAGCCATGAGTGCTATCAAAGTGTCCTTGAGCACCAAACCTTCTGTCCATGGACTCACTATAAATCAGATACATTCCTTTAACAACACAAACCAACGCAGGATTTCAGGCTGCAGGGTTTGACCTGCAGTAAACTGTGAATGAGGTGAGATATCAGATGTTGGTCAGAGGTTACACTGAACAGAGGTTACTATCGGAGATCATATACAAAAAACACAGAGGTCCAACTCTGCGTCTGTTTCCAGCAATCAGAAACTACGAAGCATGACGGGGCACATTCTTATTTCAGAGAATACATGTTTTACTCTGGTTTTACTCTGATTTTACTCTGGTAAAACATGTTTTATTCTCGTAATATTATGACTTTATTCTCGTAATATTACGACTTTCTTTCTCGTAATATTACGACTTTTTTTCTCGTAAATTATGACTTTATTCTCGTAATATTACAACTTTTTTTCTCGTAATATTACAACTTTTTTTCTCGTAAATTATGACTTTATACTCGTAATATTACAACTTTTTTTCTCGTAAATTATGACTTTATTCTCGTAATATTACAACTTTTTTTCTCGTAAATTATGACTTTATTCTCGTAATATTACGACTTTTTTTCTCGTAAATTATGACTTTATTCTCGTAATATTAGGAATTTTTTTCTCGTTAAGTTATAGCTTTATTCTCATAATATTATGACTTTTTTTTT
>CAKALU010062194.1:0-13348 GCA_916700995.1 Hozukius guyotensis
CACATGAGCGCCGTCCCACATGATGGAGGAGCTCTTGCAGTGGCGCTGAGTTTGAGGGAGAGGAGCGGTAGGACACCGCCGTCCCTGCTGGTAGTTCTGGCTGTTAGGAGATGCTGCTTCCTACAGGAAAGTGTAGTGGAGTCATTACTCATTATCAAATGCTAAATTGGGCTTGACCTTGACGCCTGCAGGCAGAGAGTCAGAGGGAGCCAGCTAACTGGAAGCCAGTGAAGAGCACAAACACACAAGGGCGCACATGTTGTTAGAGGGTAATATGTTGCAGATGCATTAATGTTTATGATTTATGGATTTTTTAATTCACTGTGTTCTGCTGTTTGTATGTGACTCTCAGACTGCTGCAGGGTGTAGGACGACCTGATGAGGTGCTGGCGTGCGTGGAGGCCGGTGTGGACCTGTTCGAGAGTTTCTTCCCATTCCAGGTGACGGAGCGAGGCTGTGCTCTTTGCTTCAGCTTCGACGTTTCCCCGGACCGGGAGCTCGAAGGTAGAGTGCCCCCTGCAGGTGTGGTGAATAGCTGTGCTGAGAAATGTTTTTTTTTACAACTTTTTGTTTTCATCATTTAGAGAGTAAATCAATATCTCCGACAAAGATAAACCAAAGTAATGAAAGACAGTTTAATTTAATTGGCAGCTGCGGTGCGCTGATAGATATTGATATAGTAGCAGCCTATTTTATTGTTAATGATTTAACTTTTATTCTCTTTCTCATGTACTTCACTCAAGCCTCATTTTGATGTTGTAACATGAATCGAACATATCAGCAGATGAAGCTTGTTAACTTTCAGCTGCTCTAACATTCCCATTCAAGTTACATCAACCACCTCCGCTTTATGGTTTCCCATTACAAATGCATTGTTTCATACTCTGCACGACCTTCTTTCTTCTTCTCAGGCAGTAACTTATATAACTCATCACTGTGTTTTTAGACGTTAGCAAACATTAAACATTTAGCATTTAAATGAAAAGCACACACAAGGTTTAATTCCAAATTTAAGAGGGAACAAGTCTGCTTTTGTCGATCCAAATGACATTTCGGGTAAAACAACCTTGCCCAAAGCCACAAAATGACTTTTTTAAAGTGTGATGAAGGAAATTACCCCAAACAGATTTAAAACACTGGCGTTTTATTCAAGAGCTTGCAATATATGCCTAGAGCAAACTGATATGTCACAATGTAATTTGGGAGCTTGGGTAGGGGGTCTCTCTCGCTAGACGTGTATTTGGGTTAGAATGAAATGGGATTGTGTTGGAGAATATGATTTCTCTCACCAGTTTACTTAGCATCATTTCTGTGGAATAAAAGAGATGCGGACAAAGCAATGAGGACATATGTCTTGTTGTAAATTTGCAGAGATGTCATGAACAGAGAAGCTTGGATGTCACTTTGGGGCGCCACTTTGATGTTTTTAAAGGTACAGAGTAGGGCTGAATGATTAATTGCATTCAAACCGACATCGCTATTTTAATAGAACGCAAATTTCTAATCATTCATTATCATTCAAGCTGCAATAAAAAAAAAAAAAAATGTTTTTTTTAATGCTGCACAATCTAACCAACCAGAACGCTGCCCTACACTCCACGAGACATATGCGAACGGGAGTGGAAGAAAACAACTTTCATATTTATTTTTCACATAGTAATGTTCGCACCAGGCCTGTTGTTCTGCAGTTTTTTGTTGTTATTTTTTCAGATTTTATTTGAGTGAAGCCATGATGATTATATTACATGATCACCAGGCTTGAAGTTATCAATATTCTACTGTGATTTTTACAATTTAATAGCTAAAGCTATCAATTCATGCATCATATAATCTCAATTTATCATAATAAGTAGGCCTGGCCTACATGAAAGAGCAGTTTGACTGAACCCAGTGTTGTATTGGTCACACAATAGAATGATTTATTGCTTGTATATAGTGAATAATACCAAAGATAAGGAAGTTAAGAATCACATATCAATCGTATTATTGGTCATAAAGAATTGCAATTACATTATTTTCCCATATTGTTCAGCCGTAGTACAGACAGGATTAAAGATGCCCGATAATGAGCCGAGCAGGCTGTGATGTTGAGTTGAAGTAGCTTATAGATGTTCCCGGTTCTTATACAAATTAAAGGACCATTCATCTCACAGCAGAGAGGCTGCACAGAGAGTTTTCTGTAATTACACCATCTTTAACCAGACGGTAATGCTTCAGTGTACAGACCTTGAACAGCGTCTTCAGTAAATGAACAACCCTTCATCTAATTTCAATTAGGTGAGAACAAGAGGCTGTTTGAGCCGGTTTTCACTTAATGAATAGGAAAGAAGTGTGGCATGCACTTCATGTGGTATGCATGTGGTAGTCGTGTTTCCCTACAGATGAGGGATTTATTTTGCATCAAAATCAGAGATGGATCTAATGGCTATTGAAGTTATGCGTTTCTTTGTTTGTGTGTAGTGGCTGGTGTGTATTTTCTAGCCCCAGGTCAGTTGAAGTAATTGGGAAGAAAGAAATTCAACTGGTGAAATGAAATCAATGGTGCATCCCATAGGCGCTCCAGTAAGGTAACAATTAAGTCCAAGACCGTCGTACTGATTGTTGTCCCAAGTGAAAAGCTAAAGAAGTGTTATGACAAGAGCCGTGGGAAATGCACCGACTCGGCCCGCTGACGACTTTGTGCTTCATTAAAAACTTACGTGTAACTCGTCTGACAGACGGAGTGAAGTTCGGTATCCGGCAGCATCTAGTGTCAGACAGCACTAATCGATTCTGCACAGGGAGCGTAATGGAGTTCAGTGGGGGTGAGAGCGGTGATGGTGTCAAACCTGAAGAGAAATTTGAATTCCCTTCTCAGCCAATTACAATACCCCGTACGGGAAACTTCCCAGTTAAGACCCTTTTTGACACGGCAGACCATATGCTGTTTCACCCCCTTCCTCCCTCTCACCCTCTCGAAAGTTTTCCTCTTTGTCTTTAGAACTTTATGTTTTCATCATCTAGTCTTACTTTTCTCCCTTTACTGCACTTCCTCCAGCTATTCTGCCCTAAAAAGCCAAAACGCTGTAACTGCAGTACATATTTGGTCAAAATTGAGTTAAGACCAGAATCGTTTTACCGTGATATAAACCTCCAGTTCTGAAAAGTGAAGTCAATGCGGAGGTGTCTTAAATGTTTGTTCTTTCTAATAGCCGGCAGGGGGTGACTCCTCTGGTTGCAAATACAATCCTCTGATTGTATAGAAGTCTATGAGAAAATAAGCCTACTTCTCACTTGATTTATTACCTCAGTAAACATTGTAAACATGAGTTTGCTACCTTGTGATTAACGGGTCGCCACCACGGCGTTGTCCGGTCTCGGAGTTATCCGTGTTTTCATCTTACAACTTTAACCCTTTTGCAGTGTGTTTTCAGCTCATGAAAGTGAATTTTTTTTACATTTTGGTCACCTGAAAATGTCTTATTCAGCGTTTGGTTGTACGTAGCTCCACCCTCTCGTGTCACTTCTGGTTGCAAAAAACCTTTGTCAGAGCGAATCCCGACATGGCTCAGTAAATGTGTTTTGTCCACTGCTTGTTTGATGTTGAGCCCTATCAAAGGAGAATTTCTGTTGCTTTGTGACCGACAATGAAGTTTATCTATCCATCTATCCATCCATCCACCTTTTTAAAATGACATATTTAAATGTATTTAATTAAAGATTAATTAAGCTAGCTCGTTTGTTCAAACCGAAAAGAAGATGAAAAACACATTTTATTTGTGGTTGTGTTTTCTCTGCAGCCTTTCAGATGTCTAAACATCAACTGCAGTATCCACAATGTATGCATGCATAAAATTAAGGTTTACAACTATCCGCTTCACAGTGTGTTTTAAGTAGCCTGTTTCTGTAGTTACTACTCGCTGCCTTTGTAAAGCAGAATTGCTCCTCCGCGCAAATTACTTCTCCCTCCTTTACATCTTATTAGCTTTGGTCAAGCTTCATTTTGTCCCTTTTATTCTCCCATCACCCCCTCCTTAAGCTAATTTCCTTTTTATGCTTTGTTTGTACACTTTGTTGCTCTCTGCTTCACCCATTTCAGTTTGCGCTAAACCCATTTTGCTCTATTGTTGCTTTTTAATCATATGCATTGCTATGGATCGCTTTCTTCCTTTTTCTCTTCCCCTCCTCCCTGTTGTTTTCATCTTTCCTCTTTACATCCCTTGTGTCTGTAACTGTATTGTACCCTCCTGTGAACAACAACAGCCCTCTTGATAAAACACGGCTCTTCATCAGCTCTGGTTACTTTTCCATTCTCATTAAATTTAAGTGAAGTCACCTTGCAGTGAACACCCATCTGTAGGAGACAGACTTTGGTTGTCAGAACATAGCCAGTAATTATATTATAATGGCAGAGAGAATATAGGACACAGCAGTGTTTAAAAAGGGGTCAAGCTACAGTATGTGTTCCCATTTTATTTTCGCCGCCGGGCTTTCTGTATATGTAGGGATGTATTTTCTGCTAAATGAGGACGTTATGGTGTGAATGGTTTGTGGTGTGCTGGGATTAATGCGTTGCATGTATTATGCTTTGCAGTGTTGGAACTGGATGAAGAGAGGGACACAGCGGGGGAGACGCAACAGAATGGAGATTTTAATCTTGATGATCAAACGCAGATGACATCCTTTGAGATCAATCTCAAAGACAAGAGGTTTGTGTGCAGCTATAATAAAAACCCCAACAGGTTTCATAAGAAGCAAAGCTTGCAGAATCAAGAACACTTGATTTACATTGAGGGTGCCTGTGCTAACTTAAACTTTCTTTGAACTCCCATCCAGATACCAGGGCGACTTCAGGCCCCTGGTGGAGGGGTGTGGCTGCTACTGCTGTAAGAACCACCAGAGGGCGTACCTGCACCACCTGCTGGTGACCAATGAGCTGCTGGCTGGAGTCCTGCTCATGATCCACAACACAGCCCACTATCATGCCTTCTTCGGCGCCCTGAGAGGAGCTCTGGCCAGCGATAAACTGGACCTCCTAAAGAGACGGGTACTTAGGGAGAGAGGTGGGCAGACAGACAGACAGGACTAAGACTGATAAATCAGAATGATAGGAGAGTGATTGATCCTGCTTTTCCTCTAAAGGATCACTGGACTGACTTGGCCTGACGCAATCAAAGCTCTGTCTTACTACTGCAGGGACCTTGAGACTCGCCATATGTCACTAATGTTATGTCTCAGAAGCACATTTAAAAGAGGAGGATGAAAAGACAACAGAGCGTGTAAAGACAACCATGTGATGTGTGTCCCTGGGGTTTGTGTCCTGGTTTCACACCAGGCGGGACTGCTCCTTTAAGCTTGTCTATTGATCTGAGTAGTTAGCCAGGAGAAGTCAGGGTTAGGTGGCTGAAGAGGGAAATGAGATGGATAGGAGGTCGAGAGGAATTAGCATAAACAGAGAAGGTGTGGATGGATGGTGGTGTGCTATCGACTATGACTGAATCCCCGTGCGCCTTCTGTTGTGGTCTGATTAGGTCAGCAGATGACCAATATCCTCTGCACTCATTGACATAGCAGCATAGACCAGTTATTAGAGGGGTGTACAAATGACCAAAATAGATTTCACTTTCTCTTGTTATTCATTAAAACGTCATATGCATAATAAGATTTCCTTGAGGCTTTTTGTCATTTCATACTTTATTGATCTGTTGTCATCAAGTATTTGTCATTTGTTCTTCTGCTCCATGAATATTTTTAATGTTTCAGTTGGATGAGCTTCGCATGTAGATTGAATTCATATCATTGTCTAACCCACTGACTAACCAGCATGTGTGATGATGAAGTTGTGTGTCACATTAAACACGCCGCTTTCAACATGCAGATGTGGCAGTTGTTGTCTCTCGTGGGTTTCAGGGAGGTTAACTGAAGGTTCGAGCTGACAGCTCCACTGTTCCCGCTGCTGGAAAAGGATAAAGATCAGGGAAAGATATGGGTCTCTGCTGCCTCCCATGCAGTGATGGAGGAAGGCTTTTTGAAGGTGAGGAGATATAATTGACTGCCAGACCGTGCGGATGTCTATGGGGGACAGGGGGCAGACTGAGAGAGGGGAGAGTGTGACAGATTTATGGAACAGCAATGAGGATTGTTGTCGCACTTGTGGGGTTACCTTAACCGCATATGGCATTATATAGAGCTAGGCTGGAGGATTTGCTGTCATCAATAGGTGGACGCTGCTTTGCATAAATACTTGGGAAAGTATAAAAATGGGTTGGGAAAGATGGAAGTCTATTAATGCCTGTGGGGAAAATAGGTGAAAGCTTAAACAAGCAGTAACCTCGAGATGTTTATTTTAAGGTTTAAGTGGATGGCAGTAGACACAAGCTAGTGCGGAGAAGGTTGTAAAGTCAATCCCCCAGATTAGCCAGTAAAAATAGAAGTAATGATTGTCCTCCTTTCCCTGGATAACTGCTGTTGGTATTTTACTCAGAAACCCTCTCAGTGGAGGTGTTCAGCAGCTAACAAAAATAATCATTCCTTGTGTGATGTGTATCTGACAAACATTTATAAATATAAACGTATAAAAGCATGCTCAGTAAATCTACCCTTGGTAGATAATTAGGCCCCTTTGAAGCTGTTCTTAATGAAGGTTGAGTGAAATTGCTCCTAATAAGTCATGATAACCAGATTCCAACTGATTATTCATTTTGACATATATTTATCAAGCTTGTGACCTTCAACTGTAAGATAAATTGGACACGTAAGTGATCGCAATAATGATGAGATACTGCACAATGAATTACCGGTAAGCATCTAACAGCTGTGTGTTAAGGAGGTGAATAAGAGTGTGAGAAGGTGAACAATATGTGCCTTTAGAGCACGTAAGAGCTCATACGGTTTATGTTAATAGATCCACAATTGATTTGACTATCATCTACAGAATGCACACATGCAAAGTATTAATGTGGGATACTTATAGGAAAAAATATGCTAATTCGTTCTCTTAAGAAACTATTCTGTTCAGGTCAGTTTGCTCCTTCCACCTCACACGTGACATTTTTTTCAACTATGCTGAGTCAAGAAAAATAACCTAAGGTCTTAGATTTAATACATCAACATAACATAGTATAGTATAAATTCTATTATTTCAAAGTCATAGTGGGAATTAATTTCCATAAATGCACTTGTACTGTTATGCTAGATAAACTTAAAGCAGGATTAATTGCTTTTTTTGGCAGCTTAGGCGCAGTGGGACAATCTGTAGGCAAAACATTGACATAATCACTTTTTCTTAATAGTTGATGCGGCGAATATGTGAGAAAACTATTATTATTCACATGGACTCGTGTTTCTGGTCACCTGGCAAATGTAAGTCCAATATTCACTCTCCTTTTAGCTCTGTTTTAGGTTTCCACCAACTCTTGAGGGAAATATTTGGCTCTTTAGCTTTAGATATCATCTTCAACGCGACACTCGCTGAATCCTTTCATCTGCAACTAAACAGAGGAACGTCAATTGTACGGCGTAGTGTATGGCATAGTTTTGCAGGCTGACATTTTTATTCAAAATCTGGGTCGAGAAAATAAAAAATTGTGGCCGCTATTTGGTAGCTTGGCTATTTAAAAATGGCGGGTTTGTGCAGGATGTCCCGTGTCGCGCGCTAGTGACAATTCTCTCTGACCAATCAGTGTTTTAACTCCACCTTTTAGTATCGGCTCAGCTCTCTTGGAACCTCGACCAAAGTGGTACCAGGTACTATTCACAATGTTTTTTTAATGGAAAAACCAAAAATGAGTGAGTCAAGTCCAGTTAGAGCCATGACGTACTATGCAGTGGAAATGCGGCATATGTTCACCAGCTAGTCACTAACTGCTGAGCAGGTAGTTTATCGTGAGTTTTTCAGAGCTTTTTCACTGATAAAAGCTGCCTGCTGCAGCTGAAAATGACACTATGAGATGAGAGGGAACCAAAACAATAAAGTTGTGGGCCATAAAAGCAAAAAAAATTAACAGAAAGGCACTAAAACGCTCCGTAGCGCTGAAAAGAACTGCAGTGTGATAATAAGAAATATTTATATATTTATTTATTAGTGCAGCTTTAAACTGGCAGTGCTGCACAGGACACCAATTACAGAGACTGAGGTACATTCTTTTATTTTTTTAAGTTTTCAATATTATGCATAGCTATCAACTTTATGTCCAGTTTACATCTTTATTGTGGGGATTAAGCTCCATAATGTATTTACATTGCTGGATAAACTGAAAGCAAAGTTTATTCTTAATACCACTTAAGACTTAAGTCTAATTTCCATCTAGGAGTTTAACATTTTGAGACCTGATGGTTATGCTCATGCTCCTTCTTTGTGTGTCTCTTTCTCAGCTGCACTGAGCAACATTGGGGGAGCTCTGAATGACACAGTCAGCAGGTGGTCCTCATCGCTCATTTCAACCAATTATACAGACGGAGAGTGCCATTCAGGCTTGATCATTACAAGTTTCTTTTCTGTCTCTCCACTCTTCTGAACAAGTTCGCAGTGTGAGCCGAGCCCCACATTTATCCCACATTTCACACGGCAGCCGGGTTGTTATCTGCTGTCGTGGCAGCACACCATGTAAAAGGATGAGATCAGCTGTTCTCCCAAGACAACAGAAAGTCTCATAAAGCCAGCGGTGTGAAGTGCAGTGGGTGTTATCGTGGAGGAAATGATAGCCAGAGAAGGGTTTTATCAGTGAGGGATTGTGTTGTCAGAGCAGCAGAGCATCCAGACTCTTTACAGGAGTGAGAAAGTGCCAGTGGGCTATTTGTCACTTTGAGAGGCAAGTGAACAGTTTTGATGCGTTGGAAGCTTAAATCATTGATTTGAAAAAGTGCCACAGCCATGAATGGATTACTCAACAGGCCTACTGGGCAGAGGCCTGGGGGTCACCTGACCTCTTTGATAGCTTCTGTTTATGATTAGCATTTTGTTGTCAATGACTATAAAGAACACAAAAATGACTACAAAGAGATGGAAAATTACAACAGAGACACAATAAGACTACAAAGAGACAGAAAATAACTACAAAGAGACACAAAACTACAAAAAAAACATGAAAACAACTACAATGAGATGCAAAACGACCAGAAAAAGTGACAAAACAACCACAAAGAGACACAAAACAACCACAAAGAGACACAAAACAACCACAAAGAGACGCAAAACCAACAAAACTACAAAAAAAACTTAAAAACAACTACAATGAGATGCAAAATGACCACAAAGAGACACAAAACAACCACAAAGAGACACAAAACCAACAAAACTACAAAAAAACATTAAAACAACTACAATGAGATGCAAAACGACCAGGAGACACAAAACAACCACAAAGAGACGGAAAACAATGACAAAGAGACATAAAACAACCACAAAGAGACATAAAATGACCACAAAGAGACACAAAACCAACAAAACTACAAAACAACCACAAAGAGACATTTAGACTACAAAGAAAAAAACAAAAACAAAAACCACAACACAGAGTGTCTACAAAACTACAGAGACACACAACAACCACAAAGAGAGGAAACTGACAGACTGACAGGACGGAGCCCCTCTACATGTCTGTGCCCAGAGGCCTGATGTCTCATAATCCGTCCGAGGCCGCAGCTCGCTCTTATTGGCAATGCCAATCAGAATACCACAAACCGATACGGCGTCGACTCCCCTCGCTCCTGACGCTCTCCTCTGTCCCCATGGTAACCCTTGACCACCAGCGAGGAGCAGCCGTGATTTTTGCCACTCTGCTGACTGTGAATGATTGCTTACTGAACAGGAGGCCAAATGCCTTATTACCTCCCTGATGTATTTCAGGATTCATTTATTCACATAAATCAACCAGCTGACAATGTTCTAAATCAGCGGGGACCTACCCGATCCGTCGGACGCCCTGAGTGAATATTTCATCAGGGCTGTGACTCTGCACGTCATACTGCATAAGTGTAGGTTAACGTACTCTGAAATATAGAGAAGGTCATAATACATTAATGCTACAGACTTATTGGTTAACATCCCTCGTGACCTTCTGTCCAAGTGTCATGTGTAAATTTAATGGGATGTGATATGAAACCAGTAAAGGCAGTATATATTTCTCCTTTTGTGAATGTGCACAGAATACATCTGTTTTCTGGGTTTGTGCACATCTATAACTGGTTTATCTTGTACTCACACACACACACAGTATTATAATGTTTGGATGACATTTACAACACTGTGTGCAGGCTTTTTCTGAATATCATGCTCCATTGTTGTGATCTGTGCGAATCCTGTTTTTTTTTGTTGTTTTTTTCGTAGGTTCACTGGAATGACACCATATTTTTCTTTCTCTGGTATCAGTATGCTCACTGCAAAGCCAGGTGTGTTTTGTTTATTTCTGTACGCACCAGATGTGCTTGTGAGTTGGTGAGAGTAGATGCAATCCAAAAGTTCCTCAAAACTTTGTTGAACATTTGCAAGCGATGGTGTTTTGTGGGTAGGTGAACGAGGCTGTGTGTGAATTGTGGCTGCGGTGTAGTTTTGTGCTAATCCCATCCCATATTTAGACTAGGTGTAGAATAGCAAATAAATTCAATGAATGAAAAAGGAGGAAGTATACATTGGATTATAGCTCCTGAACCGTATTGGACTGAAACAGGAAATGTTTCGAGCCTATCGGGTAGTGGGTGTATTGACGTCAACATACACTCAATATACATAATCAAACATGTAATTGTTGCATAAACAGAACATAACAGAGACCGCAGATCATGTAGAAACTATTTAAATATATTTAAAAAAAAGAAGGGTGCAATAATCTGGGGCCACATTCCCATTTTGGCAAGCCTGTGCACTAGGGCTCCATCTAACGATATTTTATTACACCGCTTTGTTGAATACTTGATTCTGATTGGTCAATTACGGCATTCTACGGCCTGTTATTTCTTCATAGCAGACCGCTGCTATGTATGACAGACCGTTACTATGGACGCAGTTCTGATCTCGGACTCTGGGGGACCATATTTGTGTCAAATTATTGATTTCTTAAGTAAGTAGCCGTGTAATAAGCTGGATGATGTACAGCAAGCGGGTCATCTTAAGGGCGATGCAAGACCTGCAAGTCCTGCATCACCCTGTCAGGGTTTATTTCACAACAATGACCCGCTTGCTGTACATTTTCCCTTACTTAATTATCGATTCATCTGCTGATTATTTTCTTGATTAATTGTTTAGTGTATAACAAGAGTCTAACAAGCAGCACTAAATACAAAGTACAGCTGAGGCTGAAGTGAAACCAGATAAACTTTGATTAATCGACTAATAGCTTCAGCTTTACTGATTACGCCGACTCTTCTTTTTGACTCACAAATCTTCCTCTTTGCCCGGTGTGCACACAAATTCAATGAAATATACTGCCAGACTACAAAATGAGACCTGCAGGTTTTACTTCAGTGGAGAGAGGTTGGCGGAGGTGGCCCAAAATCATATTTTATTGGAAGAAGTGTTTTATTTTGTTTGCCCCTGAGTCAGCGAAAAGGCTCTCCACAGTAAGAAAAATGGATGGAATTTTTAGAAAACATTAAAAAATGCCCTTTTTCTGACGACATATAGTATATTTGTCATACCGATCGATAGCAGAACTATACACCCAGGGACACAAGTGTAACAAGCATTTTTCATCTTTGGCACCGTTAGTTTGTGGGAGTGATGCTCCGTCTGTTCAGTTCCTAAATGCAGGATTATTGTGTGATGTAGTAACGGCTGTTATTATCCAGGGAGCTAAAATCCAGAGAGAACATAATGTCTCTCTTTTTCTGGATAAAAGTAATTTTGGAGTTAGTTAATTAAGAGTTTATTCAAAGGACACTAAAATGTTACAGAAGGTCGGATGAGCTTGTGCTTCTGTAGTTTCTGTGATTCACTACTAGAGCCGGCTTTTCATTTATATTGCTCTGCTGCCCTAGAGGTCACATGAAGTTAAACGAAAGGTCAGCGGTGTTCGGCGTAGTGGGACAGCGGACGGTTGAAAAGGCCACGTAGGATTTGACCTTTACTGGGGAGCATATTCGGTTAGTGCGGGGAAAATGGGGAAAATGGGCATAATTTCAGGTCTGGGCTGTTGGAAATGGAAGGAGGGAGAGATATAGGACAGGAAAGAGCGTTAGGTAAAACATTAACACTTAAGTTTCTCTACAGCTGCATTTTTTTTACAGTATAGGGAAGTTGCCTGAAGTGATTTGCTGCACTTGAAGTGTTTACAGCTAAAGGTATCTCCAAGGATGGAGGCAGTAGTTTGAAAACCCTCTTGCACAATGAGTGATGATTGAGGGATTCATCTTCCCCTAACGGTGCGACACATGTGGAATATAACCTTGAGGGAGATGTTTATGAGATTTCCTTAAGGATCCTGGGGGGTAATTTGTAATGCACCCTCAAACCAGTTATATTTGATTGCCACTGTTGTTTATGGCTCGTGTGGCGCTTGTTTGAAAGAGAGAGACGACTTGTGGTAAAGGATGACTTAATGATGGCGAATTTATGTGATCTCCGCACCATCAATCAAACCGCTCTCGTGGATTTCTGCTGCAAATCATCTATTCATCTATATGTCAACCATAATTCAGGATGGGTTATTGTTATTTCTAAATTAATTATTTCTGAATTAAAAAGCAATATAGTCTAATTTTTATATTTGAAATGATCTTACATTATTTAAAGTGGTTGGGTACGAAGTCATAGGAGTGCCATAAATAAGAATAAATCTGTAAACGAATGAGAAAATAAATGTGGATATATAAAGACAAATTATAAAACATAAAATAATAATTATAAGCATTTTCATTTATTTTCACATTTATTTGTTCATTTATTTCTGTATATATTTATTTATATATTTATTTATATACTTATTTATTTATTTTTTGCATATACATTACTTTTTATTTAAAATAGAGTATATGTGTGCCGGATTTGATTATTTATATATAAATAAATTACATTACATAAAAATATATATATTTAAAAAAATATATAAAATAATTTATTATTATAAATTATTTTTTTTATATTTTATTTTCAAAAAAATAGAAAGATATAAATAAATATATACAGAAATAAAAGAACAAATAAATGAAAATATTAATATATTCTTTTATATTTGTCTTTATATTTCCACATGTATTTATTCTTTTATTTATTCCTCTTTATATTTCCACATTACTTTCTTATTCTTTTACAGATTTTTCTTTTTTCTTTTTTATGGCACTCCTATGACTCCATAGTTGGATGAAGAAAAATGGGTATTTAGGCTGCAAGACATGAGCCATTATCAGGAATTTAAGGTGTACTGCCTCACCAATA
>CAKALU010062194.1:13368-29665 GCA_916700995.1 Hozukius guyotensis
ATGACTTTTTATTTAAAATAGAGTATATGTGTGCCGGAGTTGATTACTCAGCCTGAGCAGGACGGCTCGCCCCAAAGCCAGTTGATTGACAGCTTGGCCCTTCAAGGAATAGCAAAAGTAATAGGGAAAAGAATAAGGAAAAGGTAAATGGATACAAATAAATTACATTATATAAAAATATATTTTAAAAAAAATATATAAAATAATTTATTATTATATATTGTTTTATATTTTATTTGCAAAAAATAAAATATATACATAAATAAAAGAACAAATAAATGAAAATATTAATATATTCTTTTATATTTGTCTTTATATTTCCACATGTATTTATTCTTTTATTTATTCCTCTTTATATTTCCACATTACTTTCTTATTCTTTTACAGATTTTTCTTTTTTCTTTTTTATGGCACTCCTATGACTCCATAGTTGGATGAAGAAAAATGGGTATTTAGGCTGCAAGACATGAGCCATTATCAGGAATTTAAGGTGTACTGCCTCACCAATAGCAACCCATCTGACTCATTCACAGCTTTTATCAGAGGTGTGAAAAAAAAATTGACTTCATGTACTGCAAGTGTGCCTTATGTTAGTACAAAAAGTGTGAAGGAATGCCCACGATTTGGCCTTTTACCCTTTTTTTTCCTGTTCATGCACTCTGAAATACGTGGATGAAGGTTAGATCGACCAAAATCTACAATGACTGCACCGACAATAAGGCCTAAATCGATAGCATTTGATTGTAATGACAGCTTGGAGAATTTTGTGTGACTCAACATTGTGATGGGCTTACACGCAGGGCCTTGATTAAATAGTGATCGCATTCTCTGAAGGGTTCGGTTGTTGCTTGTAGAGATGGAGTGAGGCATCAGTGGAGGCTTGTCTTCTTTGCCTCTAAGGCACGAACAAGTGCGTGTGGCATTATTTCTTAATGGTGTGAACTTTGAGATACAGTAGAGCATTTTTTTTTTCTCTGAAAAAGCCTGCAACATTTCTCTATTTTGCAGGACTAACTAGGTATTCATAAAGCATTGGATAAGGTATAAAAAGAAGTAAGGACAAAGAGATGACAGTCGACGGCAGCCTTTAAGGAGCCGGCGACCAGTACGCAAAGTGAATTTTTAAGTGGGAGAAATGAAGAGCGTGGAGAGGAATCCGTTTGTTCCTGCTCATAAACGTGAGGTTTTCTTCTCGCCTGTATGAGTGGAGACAGCCGATAGCAGAGATTTATAAATTCATCTGGATTTGAAGGAACATCAAAAGCAGATTCGCCTGTCGAGCTTTAAATCACATCACAGATCTGTTGCTCAGCATGGAGTCACTGCAAAATTGTGTTTTTAAACATATTATATCTCCTCGATATACAATTTAGAAAACATGAAAGTACTCTGCAATGAGTGAAATATTGTTTATAATGGATTTTCCACAAATATAAGCTCAATAAACAACTGAAAAATCTCTCAAAGCACATCTACTCCCTCATTGAGAATTCCAGTCTATGAATAGCAGCTGCCTGAGGCCTCGCGCTCAACCCACCACCACCACCGCTGGTTCGCTTAGAACTAGCCGCCACACGAGCAATATCATTTAAAAGAAGTCGAGCTGATTCTCATTTGTGCTTTTATATCAGCACGCTCAGAAATGACCAGATTGCATATTATAAGCATGCTGCTGCTATCATATAAAACTTTTACTGAGTGAGAGCTTGCTTACACTTTGATAGACGACATATACAAACATCTTGTGAGCTGATTCTAACAATTTGTGATTGTTGTCTGCATTATTACAACTGGAGGAATTATAGGACTGACACAATGGATTCTAACTGTGTTTGTTGGGATTCAACATACACATTTTAAATTGTAGCTGACATGAAGAAGAAATTGTTGGTTCACAGTCCTTCCTTTATCACACGAGACCAACATCTGGCCACCTTGTTCATATATGAACGCTGTTATCACACACTATATGATTCAATGTGATCGCTAACAACGGCTGCTAGCGGTGAGCTAACAATATCAAAGTCAATTAGGAAATATGTTCTATGGAGAAAGATTTCTTTTGAGGGTTTTCTTAATGTAGTTGCCTGATGATAAAAAAGTTTGCAAACTTGCTAGCAAGTAAAATCCAATATTTTCTGTGTCGGCGTGGTATTCCTTGGATATGGAGTGGAAGGAAACTCTCAGCTCTAGGTCATCAATCTGTCATATTAATTTCAGATTAACCATTTGACACAAGCTGTCTCCAACTTCTCTGGCGCTGTTCAGACCTGGCATCATACTTGCCAACCTTGAAACCTCAAAAATAGGGAGGATTTCTAACCAAAGTTGGGGGTCTTGGGGTTCTCCCCCAGAAAAATTAGTTTCCTGCATTCTGGTGACTTTTAAAGAATGAAAATAACAAAACAATAACTGCACTGCAATGATATATAATATATGATAAATGGTAAATAGGCCTACTTTTAATTTAACTTTTAATTCCTAGGAAAAAAACTGAATAATTCGCCCCTCAGGCGTAAACTTGTGTGAATCTCTGGCATAAACTAATATTCATCAGTTTTTATTAATTTTTTTCCCTTGCTTGAGTATTTCTCTCCTTCTCTCACTCACTGAAGGCCCTTTCAGATACAATGCGACAACGACACCACTGCGCTCTGAAACTCGTTATTTCCAATGGCTTGCGTCACGCCATGACAGCTTTTCGCTACGCCGAGCAAAGCTCAACTTTGGTCGCTCGTTGCGCGTTGTGATGTGCGGCGAGCGCAGCTCATACCGTGTTGTGCCGCGAACAGCTCTCTTCCGCCGGGAAAACGACATTTAGTGTAGCTGTATTGTCGTCCGATTGCTGAGACCACTTTGGGCTGCATATGGCCATTCTTTAGCAGTGTGTACGCAAATGTGTCCTGGGCCACATTGAAGGACCGCCTACTCAACTGACGTCCTCTGTGTAAGTGGAAGTTAAGTGTTCAATCGTGCATCAGCGGCATCATATTGAACAATTGCTTCTCAAAACACGTAAGCTTGCTTTGTCCATGATGTCTGAACATTTCGAAAAGCCCCTAGAGATATAGCACAAGTGCGTCCAACTTCTTTGGTAATTTGGTTTGCCCGGAACACACTAAGGAATAGACCCAGTCTGTATTGTTTTGATTTCTTCTTCTTCCCACCCGTTAATAACAACAACACATTTGGTCTTTGCAAACGGAAATGTACGTTTTTATTTGCAGATAGAGTGGGGAATATGAGATCCGATCACAAGTGGTCACTCGAGACGCATGTGGAGACGCATTCTAATGCCAGTTGTGAACTGACGTACTTAGAGCTGTCCACATGTCATCAGATCACCCAAGACGCATGTTAATGCCAGGTGTGAACAGGGCCTCTGAAAACAATCAGTTTTTGGACTATGATTGACTGCCACTACTTGTGATGTAACAAATCACGCACATCTCCCGCGGAAATTTCCCAACCGTACAGAAAAGCCTTTAACACTTCAGCAGAGGGAAAAACTTTATGAAACATTAATCTGTACACAGTCAATTATCCAAAAGAAGCAGCACTAGCAAAACCCATTTTTGAGTGGAGGGATCTTTGAAAGCATTTCTCAAGATGCTGTGGGTTTTCAGTTTTGGAAACCAGCAGTGTGATTGGTGCTGCCACTGTGATAAATACACTGACATTCATTGAGTTTGAAGGCAATTTCCTTATGTGTTGATTAAATCAAGAGACAGACATCCTGGTGGCTCAGTTGTAGATGCTATGCATTCAGCCTACAGGAGCTGCTTCAAATGCCGTCCCCTCTCTCGCCCTAAACCTTCCTTACTCCTTGCAATCTGTGAGCTGAATCCTTCGCCTCATTGCTCCGGGCTGAAGGGAGAGTGTGTGTTTCTGTGAATGATGGAGCCGAAACTCTCATTGAAAACCCTGGCATTAGTCCAGTGTTTCGATGGCGTTGATGAAAAGGCTGTCAGGCAGCCGCGCGTAGACACAAATCTCTGCCGTTGTCCACCTCTTCACACCACAAGTATTGAACACGCCTGAGTTACTCATCCTCACTCGGGACATTTAGCAGAGAGATGACGCCAGCCGTGTGATCAGTTGGGCAGATGAGAGTGTACAGACGTAAACTGGGAGATTTGCATCTGTTTTTCAAGTACATCCATCCATACAGCTAAAGTCATTTGCAATGCATAAGATGGGACCGCAGTATACCCATGTCCAATCACCAGTATCTCACCTGCTTCAAGTATCATCATACCACTGAGGCGATGTTTGTGACACTGTATAATTTACTGTATGCATGCATGTGTGCGGTGGTGATTCAAGAAACATTTCCATCACAGTTGGCTAAATTTACTTTCAGGGTTATTTCAGGTTGCGGAATAAAATTGAAAGTTTGCGTGACCTAAATTTGTATAGTAGTTATGCCTTCAATGCTTTACAGCTGCTTTATACACAGAAGTCCTATTTAAAGTTGTAATGATTAAGTTCTATATACATTAATCCACTTATACAATAAAATCAGACTTTAGTTTGGATAAAAAGTGCACAAAGAAATTCACAGAAATGCAACTATTACCTCAAAGAATCTGATGATGATAACAGCTCAAAGTACAGGAGCTGAAACAAGAGCATATTATTATCTCAGCCTGTTGGTCCCTAAGGCCACATGCCTCCTGGATACTGGTGGCCTTAGCCTTCGATGCTGTTGCAGCATCTTATATCTCTTCAGCACAAGTCCACAAGGGAGCCTGAATTTGCATTTTTAAATCCCAAAGAGTCTCTGCATCGCTACATTTTCAATCAAAACCACCGAATAAGACATGAGATGATGGGAAGGTACACCTAGCAAAAGTCTAATCAAAGAAGGTGTGATGTGTGTACTCCACTGTCTTCTGTGAATTGGACTGTATGTGTTTGCATTGTTGTTGTTATTCCATTATAATATAATTTTTCAGCCACGCTGGCGATGTGGCTCCAGAGAGGTCGGTCCACCACATTGGTTCGGACGGATATATCATACCATAAAGTTTGGTACGGACACGGTTAATGTGATAATAACTCAAATTCGTTTTAACGCCACTAATTTCTTTAATACATTATTGCAATCGATCTTTCGGAGGTTGTACCGGGCTCAATTTTAAAGCTAAAGTGAAGATACTGGTATCATATTAAACTACAAAACCTAAAGAATCCATTGGTACCAACTATGCCATACTAGCTTCAAACTTACGCTAAATTTTGGCGAGGAAAAACTGTCATGGCCATTTTCAAAGGGGTCCCTTGACCTCTGACCTTAAGATATGTGAATGAAAATGGGTTCTATGGGTACCCACGAGTCTCCCCTTTACAGACATGCCCACTTCATGATAATCACATGCAGTTTGGGACAAGTCATAGCCAAGTCAGCACACTGACACACTGACAGCTGTTGTTGCCTGTTGGGCTGCAGTTTACCATGTTATGATTTGAGCATATTTCTTTATGCTAAATGCAGTACCTGTGAGGGTTTCTGGACAATATTTGTCATTGTTTTGTGTTGTTAATAGATTTACAATAATAAATATATGCATACATTTACATAAAGCAAGCATATTTGCCCACTGTTGATAAGAGAATTAAATACTTGACAAATCTCCCTTTAAGGCACATTTTGAACAGATAAAAAAATGTGTGAATAATTTGTGATTAATCATGGACAATCAAATATTTTAAGCGATTGACAGCCCTAGTACAGACATACATGGTCCTCAGAGGCTAAATATGACTTCAGTGATCCCCTAACCTTTCATTTAGCACCATCGTCAGCACAAGCAAAGACATAAACAAACAACAAGCTCTTAAAAAACAACACAAAATTAACTATAAAAGGTGGGTCAAAACTATGTTTTGTGGAACTACAGACTATTGAATAGTTTCATCAGCTGTACAAAGATGTCTAGTTCTCAACTACCTTAAATAGGACTATTTGTCTGGGGAAATTAATCATTCAAGAACACAGCTTCGTTGTGCTCAGCTACCTTCATTCATTCATAGCATAGAAACTGAAAGATCATTTACCAGCACAATAGAGATTTAATTGGAGCAAGTGGAGCTATAGTAAAGACAAAGTCAATATAAAGGGTTTCCTGTGGTCTAAAACAGCTCTCTCCCTCTTCATTTCCGACACCATGTCACTCTTCAAAAACCACCAATCAAGCCATATTTTCACGCTTTTTGTTAGCAGGTGTCACTAATGGTCACCATGGAAACACAGCTCTTAGCCACCCTGTGATCGGGTGGCGAACGTCTCTAAATAGTCTTTATTTTTGACAATTAATACTATGACCCTATGTACTATGCTTTTATGAAACAGCCGCTGAAGTTCACCTATGAACGTGTAAAGCTCGTGGTGGGTCACTGATGACATATTTTTTGGGCGCTTTGGGACTAATTCGGCTATTTTGAGAGAGATTGTTGTGTCTGCGATGATTCACAGCCATGTTTTCTCTGTGAATTTGCATTTCAGTGTTGTTTGTGCGTGCTGATGATGTTTCGAGCCAGCTGGGTCGGGTTATTGTTGCTGGAGATGGGGAGGTCAGACACGGAGTTAGCTGCAGGGGTAAAAGAACAGCTGGGCGAACTGGATACCGCCTGCAGCTGAAGAAAGGCCAGGCACCCCTCTGTCTGACTACAGCACTTAGTATGTGTGTGAGTGCACATGTGCCACGCTCCATGCATGGATATTTGTCTTCATTTGTAGGTTACATGTTTAGTTTTAACACCGTTTTAACCTAATTGGCATGTAACCTCTCTTCTGTTCCTTGTGAATCGCCGGTGACGTCGGTCGGCGTGGCTTTGGGAATGAGATGACAGCCGCTGGTTAAAGGAAACCTCCTCCTCCACACATCAGGTGCTCATTATGTCTCCAGTAGAAGCACCGTCTTTCCTGATATAGCTGACAAATCAACAGCAAAAGGGGAGAGGAGAGCCGCAGGGAAATGACGTAAAGGCATAAGTTTAAAAAAGTGAACATTTTAAGCGCTGAGATAACTAAAAACAGAGGCGTTCCGCAGTAGAGAAGCTATTTACTTGCTGTGACCGAGGGAGAGGGAGGTTGTTAGCATTTAGTGATTGATTGAGATTGCTTTTGCACTTTTTAGATGGCCTCTTTGTAATTGTACGAGCGCACAGACTCTTGCGTCTCTCAATTGGGCCAAGGATTGGGCTAACGTTATGGGAAGAACTGTGTGGAATGAAAGTCATCTATTTGTGCTCATCGATTAAACATTGTTCCCCGGGGGTCTTTCAATCTGCAGATTTAATTAACAAGTTTCACAGGGCTAACAGGCAGCAGGGGCCTGCAGCTGGGAGAGCTGGGAGTGGATTATGTGGTGGGGAAAAGCAGAATATGAATGAAAAGGGAAGGTGTGAGAGACAAAAAGGCAATTGGTATATGAGAAATAGACGGGGCCTTGGGCAACAGAAAAAGAAAGAAAAGCTGAGTTAGAGAAGTTGATTAAAGAGGGAAAAAGAATGAGCACAAATTATTGTTGGAGTGTTTCAAATTCATTAGCATACATCAGTCGTATACTTTAAGGAATAGTTCGGCATTTCGAGAAATATGCTTATTTACTTTCTTTTGCTGAGAGTTAGATTGATGGATTGATTGATTTTGATGATTAAAAAACACATATACAACGGTACTGCAGTCAAACATTAAAAATAACAGAAGATGAAAACACTTTAAATCTCAAAGGCTTTTTTCCATTGTGGCCACCTCTAGTATAGATTAGAAGATCGATACCAATGTCTGTGCGTCATATGAAACTACAGCTTGTTAGCTTCGCACAAAAACAGCTCAAAGGTAACAAAATCCTGGTGAGGTATAAGAAAATACATTTATATATTTTTTTTAGATAGATAGATAGACTTTATTGTCCACCTCAGTGGAAATTTGTCTTTGGCTTCTCCAAATACAGCAAAGTTACATACAATACACATAACACAACACACCATTAAGACATACAAATATACAGTATATACAGTAGTGCAATGGGAAGGTAGCAGCAGGTTATATAAATAATAAAAGAGAGCACATCTTATAAAATAACAAGTGTTCCTTGGTGCAGTCATTCTGAGTTCAAGAATGCCTGTATGGCGTAGGGAATAAAATACTTCTTATATACAGTATGTTCCAGCTGACGCTTGGGACCCTAAATCGATGGCCAGACGAGAGCAGCTCAAACTCTGAGTGTAGTGGATGTGAGGTATCTGTAGTTATACAGTATGTTAGCTCATTAATAAACACCAAATACCAAAGTAAAAAACATCAAATTGTTGTAGAGGTGCTGGTAGGCAGATTTTGTTACCTTTGCAGCCAGGCTAGCTACACATCAGACCGGCACATACGGGTACTTCGCATAAACGTCAAGGCCGCACCCCTTTTGGGGGCGAGAGAACCAAAGATCCTATAGATATCAATGAAAATTTGACGTGTGTTTGGATTATGATTTTGACAGGATCGTATGCATTTTTTCTCGTTAAACACATTATACACATTATACACATATACACGTCTAATAATTATTTTTGCAACCATGCCTGATCCTGAGCGTTCGTGATCCCTGTCCAACACAGTGGTTGCGGATATTGCTTAACCAGACTTTTATACATATTTAATTGAATCACCTTAGGCTAAGTGTTGTCTGTGAATAACCAACCTGTTAATAGCCAGCTACTCAAAGGTAGATGGGTCGCCCACCAATCAGAAGGTCTTTGGTTCGAGCCCCGGCTCCTCCAGTCCACATGTCGAAGTGTCCTTATGCAAGATACTAAACCCCAAATTGCTCCTGAAGGCTGTGCCATTGGTGTGTGAATGTTTATTTAGATTAGATCCTGATGGGCAGGTTGACACCTTGCATGGCAGCCTCTGCCATCAGTGTATGAATGTGTGTGTGAATGGGTGAATGCTGACATGTAGTGTAAAGCGCTTTGAGTGGTTGGAGGACTAGAAAGGCGCGATATAAGTGCAAGTCCATTTACCATGATGCTGCTATACTGTATGACTATCCTCTATCAGTAGTAACTGTCACCAGCTTCGTTTAGCGATTTTCCACACTGAAAGTGAATATTAATGTATCTTATGTGCCTCAGATCTCAGTGTGAAAGCCTTGGTTAACCCGCTACACAACAGCTTTTTGGCATTTTCTTGTTTTTCTCCTAATTTAGCAGTGTGTTTCTTTCCCCCCAAAATGGTGTGCAACTGTGGCGATGACACAATGCTGGTCTGGTCTATAGCTTGAGGCCATAAAGTCCATCTATTATATCTTTTTTAAGAAATGGCAGGGGAAAAAATTGGAGATCATCCTTCTTGGATTTATTGTTGGTGCAACCAACTGCACAACAACTTTTCGGCATAGCGTTTATTAAAAAGGTTTGGAGACATATTTCAATTTCCCCTGTTTACGCTGTTGTCAGACGCGGGATTGTTGGGGCGTGGTGACGAGACTCTGGATAACGTATTGCGCTATTGGCTGCTGGCTGTAGCTTCTTATTTAGCAAAAGGACATGAGAGTGGTATCGATCTTCTCATCTAACTCTCGGCAAGAAAGCAAATTAAGCGTATTTCCCAAAATGTTGAGCTCTTCCTTTAAGTCCGATCTTGATTCCAACCACACGTAGACCGCAGGAGAAGCGTGCAGCTACAGAGCAGTCAATATGTCCCCGCATTAAAAACCACCTGTGCTTTCACTGAACAAATCAATACATGAGCGCGTGACAAACACAAAATAATCACACGTGTGATTACATCACAGAGCGAGCTGGAGATGGAACAATTAAGAAACGCAGACACACTGGAGGGCGAGAATTTAGGAAGAAAATAAGATTTTGTACGTGGAACCAGTTTAGTATTTCAGACTCCGGAGTCACATGTGCAGAGTATCTCGCCCAGCAGAGAGAGGAAACGGGGAGCAGGGGAAAATTGAAACTGAGAGCGAGCAAGGTAGATAGCAGAGAGGTCTACTAGGAAACAGAGATGGAGTGTGTGTCTACGTGCTGCTGATTAAGGTAACCGGTTGCACCCAGGAGCTTGTGAGGGTGCGATAAAAAAAAACTAAGTAAACACAGACTCTTGAAGCGTGGTAAGCTTTCTGAATGAGGATAGAGGAATGAATTTTCGCTTCCCTTCCCGGCTTTTCTCTGTCAAAGCATCAGCAGCCTGCGTAAAATGGACGACGAGCGTGGGATCAAAGCGTGTAATTAGTAGTCATTATGGCCGTTTACGTCTAAATGTGATGTAATTATACAATATTTAATGCTGCATGTATTTTGACCCCGATTGAAAGAAAATATGACCAAGCCATCTTCCCCTGTCTCTCCTGTTCTGCCTCACATGCAAACACACTTTTCTCATAAACCAACTCACACGGCAAGTCGCTCCCCGTCATCCCTGCCAAGGTGGTAGGGAGGTCTCGCTTTAATTGCTCAACAGATTGACAGAATAAGGGGAGCCCAGGTGCTGAGGGTCCAGAGTTAGAAAGGTGACCGTGCATAGAATGCATTACTTATGTATATGCCAACTCCTGATGCATTATTGAATGTGTGCCTCTGTTTAAGGAGCACAGCTTATCTGCAACTAAGTGCAATTATCAAGATACAGTATGGCCTTCTGATTGGGTAAAATAATCATTTCATTGGCATAATTTCCTCCAGAATTAAACTGTTTCTCAGGGGAAATGCGGGAGCTTGCGTATCGAGGGAGATTAACCCGTTCAGCTCTCTCTCAGTATAGAGGAAGAGGGTATTCGTTGTTCTGCCTCTATCTCTTTCTCCCGCTTCCCCTCTGCTCATTAACTCCAAAAGTAGCTCCCTGGTCGAGACCCATGGCCTGCTGATAATAATCACACGGCCGCATTGTGATGGTAATTCTCAGGGCAGCAACGTTTGCCCTTTAATCTATTCCACAGGAGAGGATCTAAAGAAATATCGAAGCACTCACCCTGAAGAGGTTGAGTATATTGGCTATGATGCAAACTTTTGTGTGTGTGTGTGTGTGTGCAAGCATTTGAATGTGTGCGCGAGTGCATACAGAACTGTGTTTGAAGGTTTCTCAGGGTCTTATCAGGTGATCCCTTGATGCAGGATTCTTGCTGTTCACACAGCATATACAATGAACTGTAGTTGTAGTCTTCAGGCTGCATCTTGAGCTTTTTTAGCGTATAAATGACTGAACAATTGTTACAGGTTTTCTCTGTCTTTGATAGAAAAAGAACAGGCTCATTCTATACATCTTTTTAAAGGTGTATCACTGAACTATTTAACATTGAAACGTCCCCTTTTCCCCTCTTATTTACAAACACTCTGCATCGCTAACCATCTAGAACTAATTATAGCTAATCACGCTAGATTGTTACCTCAAATCCTCGGTGCTACTCATGAATGTTAGTCACGAAACTCATGAGGAACATTCTCCTCTTGAGGCCTCCATTTCTCCTCTTGTTAACTCCTTATCACAGGAGTGAGATGAATACAGCTGGGGATACTTTGAGGAGATGTGTAGGGGTCACACACCTTTCAAGAGGTCGTTTTGCAAAAGGGCGTTCAGGCATCGCCTGTGCAGGAGCATGTAGAGATTTGCATGCTATCAGAGAGTTCCCCAGCTGCTGAAGATAAAAAAAACTCACAAAGTCCAGTCACGTTTGGGTTTAACACTTAAACTATGGCGAGTGAACCGACCAATCAATGCAGAATAACCCTGAAACGAGGCAGGGTTAAGACACCAAAACTCTTGCAGTAAGGCATAGATAAAGTTTTGAATTATATAGTGTATATATTTACATATATACAGGGTGCGATTTGTGAAAAAATTATGAAAATAAATCATGAACCACAGTGGGCCTATATCCACGATGATGCTTGTTAGGCTATTTTTTGCAGCTGTTAAAGTAACATTTATAGAATAATTGTGAACTTTAATAAAAGACTTTCAGAACTTGAACTTAATCATTCCTTTTTAAAAAAAATTGAATTAATCAAGTAGCACGATATTTTCACTCTCTTTTCTAATGCAGACACATAGGGGATGTGATCATACACAACAAAACAAAAGGTTAAATGCTAATTCCACACGACAGAATTGAATCCCTCTTTCAGTACCATGGATAGCGCCACTTGGCCAGGTGTGCCAAAATACTTATTTATAAACTTACATATTTAATAGAAAATAATCACAAAATGCAATAGCACAACATGCTGTCAACATATAAATAATTACATAATAATAACATAATAATGCTAATAATGAAAAAAAATAAATTCTGATTTTATTGTTGTTTGCACTATAGACTGTTCTCACATTGCAGCGCTTTACTTAGATATATTTAAAAAAAAAATTGGTGCATGGCACTGACAAAATTACTTTCTTACTTACTAAGATGTTTCTTGTTTTTTCCTCTGATATATACTATAGAGATGCACCTATCTGACTCTTTCAGTCCTGATACCGATAGCAATACCTGGGCTTTGGGTCGGCCGATACCGAGTACCGATCCGTACCAGTGTTTAATTAATAAGCTGTATGGCTACCTGTGTGGAAGTGACTAGGATCATTATTTTATGTGTGAGACAACATCAGGCTTGACTTAAACATTGCTTTCCTAACTTTGTAAAACAAAATGTAACAAATAAATACATAGATATATATATTTGCTGAATTACAATTCAAGTGTAAACCTTTTTAATGCAATTGGTCAAAACTTACAGTGTATATAGTATATAAACATAGAATTGCAGATATCCTGCAACATCTAGCAGCTGAATGGATTTTGAATAATTGTATTTACAAACCCGATGATGAAAATGTGAGTGAAAGCATTATTCAGTGTGTGGGCGTACAGTAGTTTTAACCTTTTGTATCATTTTGAGTTATAATGATGTTAAACATCCCTCTCCTCTCAACATTGGCAGGGTAAAACAAACACCAGAGTGGAAAAGTATCATGATTATGCAAAACTAAAATCCAGTGTTGATACAGGGATTACTTGTAGCCCCCTTTTTCCCAGAAGGTAGCCTGTTTTAAAATCTAAATAAACGCAAATCTTAAACAAACTGATTATGTCTGAATGAACCCATCGAATGCTTGAACCCATCAGCTTTACTGTGATTATACATATTTATCACTTCACGTATGCCAGTGTATGTATGTGTGAATGTGTGGGATACGCTTCATCACCTGCTTTGATCCTCTGTAATTGGTTGACATGTTCAAAGGGCTTTAACTTCCCCCTTGGCCACATGATGCATTCATTAGATGGTACATTAACGTTTTATTGACTTACATTCATTCCCCGGAGATTTATCTTGACCTTAAAGAAGACCTATTATGCCCATTTCCAGGTGCATACTTGTATTTTGGGTTTCTACTATAACATGTTCACATGCTTTTAAGTAAAAAAAAAAGATTTATTTTCTCATACCGGCTGTGCTGCTGCACCTTTTCTCACCCTCTGTCTGAAACGCTCAGTTTGAGCGCAACCGTGATCCTGCTAAATGGTCCTACGACGGTGGAGATCAACTCGGTAAGTCAACCCAGGGTTTCTCAATCTGCCTATGTGCGCGTTCACATGAAAGAGGCGGTGTTTGCAACATCTGACCAATCACAAACATGGACAAGTCTTCTGTCAGCAGAGCGGCGTATTTTACAAACGTGTATTTTACAAAGAGAAAACTATAATATTAGACAGATACGAAGAAGTTAAACACATAATCCAGACTAAAAGTAACACAGTTGAAGCTGCCAAATGCAGGAAGGACAGCTGGCAAAAGAAAAAACAGACTTATATCACTGCCACATCTAGAGCATGGGTAGATCATTGTGTATTCTGTTAAATTAAAATGTTGCTTATATAATAGAAGACTATGACACTTTACTATTCCCTTTGGGGAGATTGTGGCGTGCGTGACATTTTTATCTTTCTTTCAGCTGTGTCCCCGACCCTGGTGGTGTAAAACGGACTAGGGAGCAAATAAAAGATAAATATAAGAGCATAACTCAAAGCGATACGCAGACTCACTTTCATATTTTATAATCACCTTACAGCATACATAAAAGTACCGGTAGCAAGGCAATGCATACAGTCTGCCAGCTGTCCTTTCTGCGTTTGTCATTTTAAACGGTGTTGCTTTTAGCCTGGATTATGACTGTAACTTCTTCGTATTTGCGTAATATTATTTTACGATCTGTGCATCGAGCTTTGATTGGTCAGTTGACTGTGCTTTTATACGAGTTGATCTCCTATCTCGAACATAACCTGCTGGTGTTCAGCATAAGTTACCATGGCGATCTATCCCCGGTAAGAAGTGAACCACCGTCGTAGGAATGAAAACCAAGAGTTAACCCTGAAGTTACCTTGCTAACCCCGAATCCTGCTTCGTAGTACAGGCCTCAGGAGACCTGGTGGTAAACAAACGAAATACGTGCAAGTGTATAAACGTCAGGGAGCGACAGACGGGAGGATGATTATCGTGCTGCTTTGACACACTGGTGGGAGGAAAAACATGTTGATTAGTACAGCTACACCGCACAGATATGAGAGTGTTCGGCCTATTGATCTTCTCATGTCACTCTCGGCAAGTAAGAAAATATGCGTATTCAAATAATGCCAAACTATTCCTTTAATCTTGTGGCGAAAAGCTTTTTCTCCCCAAATGGAAGGTAGTGATCCTCCATAACGTGACTGTGTGAACACATTTTTGCCTCAACAACATGAATATAACAGTACAAATGAGACCGATGACTCAGTGAATGAAAAAGAGAGACACCACTGTTTATACAGCCAGTATGGGACTTTATGTGTTACACCTTCGTGCAGTCAAATTGCTAGAACTCATTTCCAACCATTGCAGGATTGGTTCCCTCCACACACATGACCCCTTAACCTCAAAATGGCATCAAATTAACAGTAAAGGCTGCATGTGTATAAACGTCAGGGAGCAACAGAGGGGGGAGGATGATTATCATGCTGCTTTGACACATGGGTGGGAGGAAAAAAGTGGGAGGCATTGGTGGAAGAAGAGAGGGACAGACTGAATGTCAGTCAAGGCGTGTATCCAGCCCTGTCTGTAATCAACATCTTTATCCATCATCATTAGCCGCTGCTAAAGACTGCAAGTGCCTATCACATCTGTTCGTCCACCCACAGAAATGCACAAAGCCTCTCATATCCATGAAGACAAAGGAAAGAAGCAGGAAGAGACTTGCTATTTGTGCGGGAACTGGAGTGGTGGCACTTTCAGTCATTAAGTTATTTTTGCCCTGTGTGTTTTGCCTCCTCAGTCACACACGTGCAAAGCAGCAGGGATTTTAGAAAGTGTTAACACACACACAGGAGTCTGACCAGAGTAATTAAACAATGAGCAGCGATCGCTCACGCAAGCGTCCTCTTTCTGAGACCTGCTGATAAATATGCAGACTCTGCATCGCATTCATCTTTTCCTTCCTCCGACGTGTCATTCTCAACTAGCAATACAGCGAAACCCTCCCTCTGCCTTTCTCTCTTGGATGGGCTCATTCATTTTTGATTCCTCCCCACTCACTTACACCTCTTTACACATGTTCCATCATGCACTCCTCATAAATGTGCACAGACACCAAGAAAGGTAAGCACCTGTTTGTGCTTGCACAGGCACACACACATCATGCATGTCATGCAGCAAATAATAATCCCCAAAGCCCGTGTATGTAACCATCCATGCATATATGCATATACACTGACAGACAAAGATGTGTGGCATGAAAGCCTGTTAAAATCAGTTTGCATAAATATTCAGGGCTGCTTTGAGAGCACAGAAGTCATGTCTATTTCTATTTTTGCAGGAGTCTAATGAGGGTCATGTGTGTTTGTTTGGTGTTCGGTCTGTCCGTCTATCACTTTGATTCAGAGCAGGATATCTTGAGAACTACTGGCCAGATCAGTGGTTCATGCCCTCCTTTAGGTATCAGAGACCCCCTTACATCACTTTAAGTTTTAATTATCCATTAACAATGTAGGAGAAATTAGCAACAAAATGTTTCGACATAGGATATTATTACTTTTCTTCGACATACTATACTATGACTTTTTATGATTTTTTTCAGTTTGCCATAGTATGACTTTTTTTGACATACTGTACTATGACTTTGTTTATGACTTTTTTCGACGTACTATACTATAAAATCATAAAGTCATGTCAGAAATCTTTATTTTTTAATGATTTTCGACGACTTTTTCTTTTAATGATTTTCGACATGCTGCACCATGACTTTTTTTTTTTTTTT